>VWZS01002239.1:0-52261 GCA_013397075.1 Rhabdornis inornatus | reverse complement strand
TAGAAATAGTGCGCTTTTTTTTTTCCAGTTTCAGTAGTTCAGTATTATGGAAACAATTAATGGTTTCAAGAGGGCTTATGTTAAAATTTGCACAGATAATGGAGCACCTTTTTTATGATGGAAAAAAAATGGGGAAGATAACTTCAGAATTATAACAACGATGGCTGATGGAAACTTGTAGAGCAACTGGGCAAAATTGAGTCTTGTGCCTTTTCAGTTTGCAGAATACCTGTTTTGCCAGTATGACAATGATTCCTGAGAGAGTAAATTTCCTGCAGTGCTTCAATCAGAAAAGCAACTTTTTTGTGCTAATTCTGTTGGGTTTTAGTGTGTGCAATCATTTAAAACCATCTAAGTGAAAAACAAAATTAAATGTTTTCTTTTAAGGAGATAATAGAGAATTTAGTCATGTAAGGAACTTTATTGGACTATTTAAATAAAATGTTTTTATTCCCCCTCAGTTGCTGGTTAGCAACAAAATTTCTTTGAGATTTCATACTCCTTGTTCCTGCATTGTATTCACAACTTGCATTTAAATATCATTCAGTTTCCTCAACACTATTTAAAGTGACAGTTGTGGTCCGAGTTTATTTCCAGGATTGATAGGTGATTCTGAAGCACATTTTCTAGAGGAGAGCAAAAAACATGTTGCGTCCTGTAACCAAATTTTTTTTTTAATGAATATTTTCTTATCTTTTTGCTGCACAGTTAGGAGTGTTAAAGTAAACTTCATTGAGTCTGTGAAAATAATTTCACCTCTTGACAGTTAGCAGTAATTATGTCACCACATGACACTACCAGAGTAAAATTTCTTCATTTCAGTGAAGGAGTTAAGAGACCTTGTTAACTAAAGTTTGTATTGATTTAATCTCTTCAATTTGTAAAAGCTCCTTTAAAAACAATAAAGCCCCCCAGAACTTCCCCCAAAGCAAAAGCTTCCTAATAGAATGCAATAAGATGTCCGGGAAATGAACAGTGGTTTTAGGGCAATGCACACTGGATTGATACTGGGCTGCCTTACACAGCACCGTGGGGTTTTGCTGTGTGCCATCCCACGCCACCCATGCACCCCCATCTGATATTAGAGTTCTTCTCAGACTTTGAGATTAATGACTATACAAGATGAAGAAACTTGCATATTGTTCTGTATTGGTGTCTGGCATTTAAAGTCTCGTTTTCCCATTGCTGTGATTGGTTGGGAATGTGTAAAAACCAGTACATTGGTTTCCATGTCGTTTACTCTTTTCAGGCAGTTCATGCAGTGTGTTTTTTAATTATTATTTGGTGGATTAGATGTTGTGAAAAAAGGAGCTTTTTTAAACAGGAAAAACTACCTTGGGTTAGCTATATGTACAGTCATCCAATGAGACATGTTCCAGAGTGCATAGGGTACCAATAGATTATGGAGTGGGGGACTATCCTTTTTTGCTGTTCTGAGCTACTATTGTCAACTGCTGTTGTACATATACTGTTATGTGTAAGGGGGTAAATATATTTATTATGTTTGTAAAATTCATTCTGTACAATTGCAGATCAAGGTTGCTCCTCTGTGATATACAGGATATTATGTTTCAAAGGCCATGCTTGGAATACGATTAGAGAACTTAGTATTTTGATGTACTAAGACCTATTTTAAGTTTAATATTTTGCCTTTGCAAAAACTTTAATTAAAGATGTTATTTAAAAATGTTTGCCACTTCATTTACTATCTTGCATGTGCATTTGTTTAATATATGCGGCTTATTGCTACTCCATAATAAGGTTGAAGATTCTGAATTGATTTTCATCTCATGCAGGTAATTTCACTGTCACTTACTTGTTCAGTTTGCCGTGCAGACTTTGCATTTAATGCCATCACAATGGTATAAAAAAATCTGCAGTTTAATTGTGAGGCCAGACTTGTGTATTTGTTTAAAGATTTCTCCCTGTGGTAACCTAAGGCTTAGGTGTTGAGGTAAGATTGGTCAAACAACTTCGAATGAAGGCCAGTGCTACCCTGAGGTGCGTTGGGAACAGTGGCCTGTGGATTGAGGGAGGTGATCCTCCTCTTCTACTCAGCCCTGGTGAGGCTACATCTGGAGTGCCATGTCCAGCTGTGGGCTCCTCAGTACAAGAACAAGGAGCTGCTACTGGAGAGGGTCCAGCAAAGGGCCACAAAGATGGCCAAGGGATTGGAGTATCTCTCTCTTAGGAGAGACTGAGAGCTGGGCGTGTTTAGTCTGGAGAAGACTGAGAGGGATCTCATCAATGCATGTTAATATCTCAAACATGGGTGTCAAGAGGATGGTGCCAGACTCTTTTCAGTGATGCCCAGTGACAGGAAAAGGAGCAGTGGCCCAACACAAGGAGTTCCACCTCAACACAAGGAGGAGCTTCTTTACAATGAGTGTGGCAGAACACTGGCAAAGGCTGCCCAGGAGGTTGTGGAGTCTCCCTGTCTGGAGATGTTCAGAACCCACCTGGATGAGTTCCTGTGTCACCTGCTCCAGGTGACACTGGCTGGCAGGGGGGTTGGACTGGATGCTTTCCAGATGTCCCTTCCAACCCTATTGATTCTGTGATTCTGGGTGACATCTTGATCGTAGTCCTGTATGTGGAAATGCAAGAAAATACTGAGAAGTAAAATGCAGAATTCTTGAATGATAACTGGCAAATCAGTAAGGTTTTGTCTTCATCGATTAATCTGATGGAATTGCTTTCTGGCATAAGTAGGTGACATGTTTTTAGTTCCTGTCTAAAAGCAGTATCTTAAGGCATGACTTGTGGTTTATTTTTAAATCTAAATTTTGAACCTGAAACTCTAAAATCATTAGAAAATAAGTGTAGGCTACACTGCCTGTATGGGGGGTTGTATTTTGGAATATGATGATTTTGAAGTAATTTTTTACCTACAGTGGTGTCAATGTATAGCAAACCAAGAGTCATGAGGAGTGTGGTGTATTTTGGTTTTTTCCCTAGTATTCAAGGACGGCCCCCCCTCCTCTGCTCCCCAATACTCCTCTTTGCTCTCCAGCCCTCAACACTTAAGGAAATCTAAAAAAATTCAATACTACTTTTTCGATAAAATTTGCCTTACTTAAAAGGGAGTTGGGGTTGATTCTGGATAAATAACTACTTATTATTTAAAAATCCATTGTTTTTCTAAAAGAGGTCATGGCTGTTGTAGCTTGCACATCACATAAGAAACAAAGAGGTCAGAAAAATGGCCTGTTATTTTAGCCAAAAGGTTTTCCGAAGGACCCTGACAAGAGAGGAGGCAAAGCAGAATGCTGACAAATTAGTAGCAAATTTAAGTTAAAGCACAAAAAAAAAGCTAGATTTTGTTCCTGGGAGAAAAGATGTGTGTTACAATTGAATGTAACATTGTAATGTGTTAGTTAATTGTTCTCTCGCAGCTGTGGCTGAGCAAAGTATTTCAATGATTTCTTTTTTTGCAAAATCAAGTATATTTAAATTTTCTTATCTGATTTTTATATGGTTTAATTTTTGTCATTGCAGAGGCACGAGAGTATAAGAATCTTGGGATATTCGCATAGCTTTCAGTATATCCCCATTTATTTTCAACTATACATTATTCCTTACAACTTGTCTTAAACTGCATGAACTTTTGAGTGTGTGGTTTTTTTTTTCTAGTGCAGACTTCTGTTTGTAAAATACTCTGTTAAAGGCTTGCCTGCCCTTGTTTTCAGAGCAGATTTCAGCACTCTTTACCACTAGTGGGATTATGCCAAAATCTAATCTTTTCAGAGCTAAGGACATCTGTAGTACACTCAGATGAACTGCAGTTGAACCACATTTGACCTTCGGTGTAGATATACAACATTCAGAAAATTTGGTTTAAGACAATTTTTTTCTTTAGAGTGAAGACTAACCCAGTTATTTTTGTGTGAAATGCCTATGTAATTACACCTTTTACATAGTATAAAAGTGTATGCACTTGTGTGACCTGAAAGAGTGTTATATGAAATAGATAATATGGAGATAGAATAAATGCAAATAGTGTTTTATGTTACAAATGATACTGAATGCCCATTCACTTCCATAGGTCAAAAACTGTTCTCTGAAGATGGATATTCATTAACTGCTATTTTAATAGCTTTTTAATGATAACTATTTAAAAAATACGTCTGGTTTTTGTTTTCCTTTTTAGTTCAGCTTGGTAAATAAAAATTTACTGGAATTGAAAACATGGTGTTTAATTTGGATAAGTATGTTTCAGTAGCAAATCCAAAACAAGGACTATCATTAAACTGTAAAAATAACAAATAATCTCATAACAGCAAAAAATGTTATGTGTGCATAGTGATTCTGTCAAGGTAGAAATATTTTTCCTTTGTTAGAGGAACCAAATGAAGGAGAACAGTGTCGTGGAAAAATCCCTCAAAATGTCTGGAACATAAGACAGTTGGAGAGTCCAGATGCTGCTTTACAAGTACTGGAGCTGCTGGATTTAATGTCAAGGTAAAGAACAGCCCTTCCTTCCTTGTGATGAGGAAAACCATTTTGATCAGCAAAATAAAGAAGGCAGTCTTTTCTGCTAAGGCTCCTGGCTGCCTGGATTTTCCCGTTTCTCCTAGGACTCCTGTGAGCCCCCTACAGATAGGGTTCCCCATGTGTCCTGCTGTACCAGTGTCTGAGTATTTCATGCAGACCTTTCCTCTTGGAGGAACAACTGGCTGACTCTAGGTGGGCTGTCTGGTTCCAGCAGGTAATGTGTTCTGGGAAGCAGAGTGTTGTGGGAAGTACAGCATTTCAAAAAAAAGATCTATTGCAGAATTTATTTGCTGGGAATGCTGCTTGTAGGTTTTGTTTTGGCACAGGTTGCCTTTTGTTTCAGAAAATTCGAATTTTTGCAGGATGGAAGTCCTTTCATCCTGAGCTCACCTGGTTCATGGTTTTAATGAAAAAGTGTTAGTGCTGGGAATAATATTTCTGATATCCTGGTTTTTGTGGGCTGAAATTGTCTGATTTTAATAAGTAGTTTTAAACTTAAAACATTAAAGTAGCATCTAGCGAAATTCCCTGTATGTTTAAAGAGCTGACAAAATGCTTGGTAAGTGTGATGATGATACGGATGTTAAAAATCAGATAGCTAAAGGTGAAGTATAATTCATATCATAGATGTTTTTGCATGTATCACTTAAGTTTTTGGGAGGGGGCAGAGAGAAAATAGAGCAGTTCTTAAATTTACCAGATCAAATTGCTGTTAATCTTTATTCAGAGTATCTTCTAGCTTTCATTTTCTGCCCTAAATGATTTTCATGGCCTTAAACAGCTTTTTCATTTCTCTCAAGTTCCTGTGTTGCCGGGTAGCCTAAATCACTTCAGATAGTAGGTGGGAAACATAATTCTTAAAATAGTGTGGGATTTTGAAGTAGCAGAGGAAGGAGATGTAAAGAGAAACTGGAAAGAGGAAACAGTACAGAGGAAAAGATAAAATAATGCAGCCAGCCCTTAAAAAAGCAAAAGGAGAAATTGCAAACATACTTTCATGTCAAAGGAGAAGTTTATGTATGAATTGAAAAACCCCCTTCTTTGCCTTCTGGGCTTTTAATGGGAAAAGTGCATGTGCCAGTGTGTCAGATGTTCTCCTAACTGCTTTTTAATGAAAAGTATTGCTTTTGCTGCTGTATACTGACTGTTGCAGGGTTAAGTCAGAAATCTGTAGCTGACTAAAAAAGAAGTAATTTGCTGTTTCCACAGCACCCTCTAGGCAGCAGCAGTAATCCACGTATAACTTAGGAATTCTTACTACAGTCAGAATGAAACCAGCACAAATACAGCTTTGGTGCTGCTTGGTATTTCAGTGCTATCCTGCATGTGTCAGCAGCAAGCCATGGGGAAGACAGACATCCAGGTAACACCTCAGAGCGTGCAGTGAGGTTTTTGTTAAAACTAACATTACTGCTCAGGTTTCATTTGCTATAGCTTTGCCTTCATAAAAGGCACGAGTACTGTAGGTTTTCTCCACTTTTTAAAGAAAAGCCACTACCATTTCAGCTGAAGCTGTAAGACAACCAGCATGGGCTTGGCAGTCCAGCCCATTACCAGTCTCAGTGTTTGAAACCAAGACTGTTCCTGGCAGCAAAGTAAGCCTTATAAAAAGTATCACAGTATATATTGAGTAACAATGCAATAGCTTCAGTCACTTTCTAATTACTGTTCAGTGAGTTCTTCGATACAGGTTGTTAATGAAGTTGATGTTCACAACATATTTCTTTCCTTAAGAGAGAAGAAAAATAACCCAAAGGATACTCCTCATCACAGCTGCATATTGAATAGCTGAGAACCAAAATGAGTGGGTTCCTTCTCCTTGAACTCATTATCAAAGCTTCACGAGCTTCAGTGGAACTGCACAGGTGTGCATCAGTAAGGATATGACTTGAGATGGCCACAAGTACAAGCCCTGGCATTGCATATAATCAGGTCGGCACAGAGAAGTCCTCCCAAAAAGGTGGGGTAAGATTCAAATTCATTCTGTTAATCCCATGGAAGTTAAACTCTTGAAAGGAGTAAGTTCAGGATGGCCCCAGTGAGGTCCAAGTCCGGTGCTACAGTTCATGAGACTTTTCCACGTTTTGGAATAGTTACCCAATATATTCAGGGTGGAAGGTAAGGCCAGGCAGTTACAAAACTACACAGGATTGGTATCCTGTCTGAGAACCTAGAAATTTGGGATACTGTGGAAATTCATACGAATGTGTATACATGGGGGCACAGGGGGGGCAGGTGTGGAATGGGAATAGGAAGTTAGAGCTGATGGTTTCTGATAAAATACTCTGTGTATTGATCTCATAGGGCCTTCATTTGTTCGCTTTCACATCATGGTTTCTGGTCACACAAAAGTAAGTTCAGTCAGATAGCAATGACTAAACAGATGAAAAGTATTCCAGCTTTATGGAGATGTGTTATTGAGCAGTGTGAATTCTAGGTTGACGATGCTGTCAGAATCTCCTGGTGTGCGTCACTAAGACCTCTTAACCATCTTCTGTTCCAGGGCATGATGAGGGCCCTTCAACATCTCGTGCCTTAGTCCACGAAGCCTACATGTAAGTGCAGTATAATGTCATATATTTTCAGAATCCCTACAAAGGAGGGGGAGAGTGCCTAAGGGAAAGGCATAATATCCAACTAATTTTGTGCCTCACTATCCAATTTTAACAGCAACCCAGAAACCATCTGATTACTGAGTGGTTTTAGAGTGCAGATGTCTGACATGTGTTAGAAAAACAATACAGATTATGCTGGTATTACTCGTCTGCCTGCCCAAACAGCCTGGGAGGGAGGGTTTGGTTCATATTAACACATAATAAGCATAGGGCTTCTATTCAAATCAAGCTTCTCTTTCTAAGGAGATTATTTTTTGGTACAGGTTTTCCTGTACTGTGAGCATTAATACTTTATTTATCCCACAAGAAAGGAAGCAAGAGGGCATTTCTGTTAATAAACCAAAATGGTGTGGTAGTGATGTGAAATTTATCTTTGTGCTATTTTCAGAATCCAAATGCCAATAGCAGGGCAAAGTGTGCTTTACTTTGACTGTAGCTGACCTCTTGTAGATTATGTCATCTAGAACCAATACCTACTCTGTGAAAAACCAACATCTCTCTCTGTTGGAGAGAGAGGAGGCTAGGAGACAAATGTCACCTAAAGCCATTAAATTGCTCAGAGGAAGTTCCAAGTCTTCATAACTAAAGCCCCATCTCAACTTTACAGCTTTTTTTTCTTTTGTATTATCTTGGTTGTAATGAATGATGGTTGTGGAACCCCTGAGCTCAGCAGTTCGACTGTAGTTCCTTTCTATTCCTACTGCACTGTCTGGGATGGCCATTTGGGACATCCCTTTCACAGCTAGTGATGGAGGCTAAAACCCCCAAACCTGCATCAGACAGTGTGTGTCATGGGATAGGTCAGCCAAGGAGAACAATGAAGTTGAATGCAAAATAAATACTATTAACTTCTTTTATAGGAAAAATATTTTAAAATTTCCCAAAAAAACTTGTTGAACCTCTTCCAATTTCAAACAAAACATTTTATTCCCATACTTTGCGTTATTTCTGAAGTATTCTAGAGATCATACATACAACATGCCAGAAATAATACAACTTGCTGAGACAGATTTAAAATAGCAAGTATTACATAAAGGTGCGCACAAACCCAAAAATGGCTCAAGGAGTTGATCAGAGCAGGAATGAGAGAAAATATCTATAGGATACAAACATTTACAAGAAAAGGTCTGGCAAATAAATTATTTAAATTCTATTTGCCTGGACCTTTCCAAGAGCTTCTAAAATATTTTTTTACCAAGTTAAACACAAGAAGGACTATGCAAGACAAACTGGAAATATCAAACTTCATCGATAAAGGCAGTATCTCAGAATTCTTTTAATGGGCATAATGTATATGCAATGATGAGAGACAGAAAAGTTCAATAATGTGTAAATATATCTGTCATCCATTAGTAACAGCAAGCAGCTGCATTAATTTACAAGCAACCTGCACCAGTCCAACATACCATATCTTTCCAAAGTCCTACTAGTTTCTGTGAAATATTTTGGCTTATTTAAGATCCATGTTACTTTTAAAAGCACTTTTAACATAAATATTTATTTAGTCTTTCCTCTCTTTCTGAAAAAGAATATGATTTAAGCTTGGATTTTCTTTTCTACTGGTAAACTAGTGTCTATGAAGTCTGTAGGATAAATGTCTATTAAAACTTGATTGTCTTTGCTCCTGCTGAGATACTAAATAAAGGCATTCAGGAAACTGTTTCTCCCTTTAATGATTATTCTAATATCAGAAGGGTGGCAGAACCTGGTGGGAGGGTGTTGCATCTGAAAAGTCCCATGTTTGTATGGGACTCTCAGACATGGCCAGAGCATTACAAATGCAGCTGTTACAAGAGTAAGGAATTTTGCTGATCTGCACACTTAAGAAGCTGTCTCTGTTTCTGATGTAACTGGGTGACCCCAGTTTACAGTAGAGGAGGTCATAAATTATTATTTGCATGGGTTTCAGCAGTTTTGCTTTCAGAGTTTGCTGAGAATCAACCTAAAATGGAAACATGCCTCTCCCCCAAAATAAGCAGCTAAATTAGTCTATAATGCAATATTGTAGATTTTTTTTTTAAATGGCATTAACAATGATACATTATTTTCTATAAGACCATGTTATGGAATTCATGAATCCAGGCCCTTGCTTCTGCTCACTCAGGCAGCCGTCATTTATAATCAGAAATACAGAATCGAATTGGGTTTTAAATATTTGGAAAATACAGAATGAAATAGAGTATGTACATGGCATTTGGAATCACTCAGTTTCCAGCTGTAGTAGCCAGCAGTTCAAAGGGCTCTACCATTATGTTTTTTGGATACTACTAGCCTGCATTATGTAAGTTCTGACTGTTGTCTGATCAATTCAATTATAGTTCTACAAAGACTATAAATCTGTGAAAACCAACATAGATATTACAAAAATAATTTTAAAATACCTACCTGAAGGCAAATATTCACACAATATTTTCCATTCTTATGCCAAGGCTTTCAAATAGATGAGTGAAATGATCCATGGTAACCTTGGCAGCAATTCTGCAGAGCCAGTCTATGGAGCTGGCTGGGAACAGGTGTGATCCTGCCAGCAAAGCCAGGCACTCAGGCCGCTCAAATGTTAACAACACAGCTGGTGCAGAGCAGCTCCTACCCCAAGTCCTGATGTCTGCAGGATGTGTAGAGAGCCAGGCCTCTGTTCATTTGTTTGTGAGCACAGCCAGGCTTGACCTTGGTCTGGCCCCATCTAGCAGCAGGAATGGCAGAAGGATGCTTTAATGCTTTGGACTGGAGGTTGTTCCTTGTGTCTGAGCGTGGATTTTCTTAAGCACACTGTGGAGAGTATATGTCCCAGCTACAGCCAGGCTGTGGTCAGCCAGAAGATAACTATGTGATTCTTGTAGTTGTGCTGTAAACATTACAAAAGTCAGGTAACAGATCTCACTACAAGATAGAGAGATGTTCTTAAAACATGTTGGAGGAGCTAAAAGTCAGCCTTCAATGCAGTGAACTGTATGGCATGAAGTAACCTAAAGGCATGATCCACTCCCTTGGTCTAAGTCGAGGTGGCTCAACATAGAAAATGCTAAAAGGAAAGCTCTACCCTGTAAGAGAGAGGTAAGTAGGGACAGCAGAAGTGGTAAGAAAGCAGGAATTACAGGGTATTCAGAGCAACAAACATGCTCAGATAAAACAGCGCTGAAATACAGTAACAACTGGATCAGTCATCCAAAAAAACCCAACCAATGATCATTAACTTGACTGGGTAACCTGGTCTTCAAAACAAATTGAAATAAACCAGCTCCTAAACAGGTTTATCAAAAAGCGAGAGAGTGAAAGTAAGGGACAGAAATGCCTTAATGTTTTTTATCTGTTAGCTTATGTGTAGCTGCAAAATCAGTGATCATTTGCCTTTTACCACTATAAAAGCAGTATGAAGAAGACACTTGTTTTCCTACCTCACGGAACTAAACCAAGAACAGCAAACAAAAGACTAGATTTGCTTTAGCTCATGATAAAATAATGAGAAGAAATCTGTTCCATTTTAGGCCTGGTGGAAGTTTTAGAAATTTGCTATTAGAAAAAAACCAACCTTTTGACATGTAGGTATTTGAGAGCTTCAATCTTTAATTTGTTTTTAAATATGATTTTAATTATCAAACTTTGTCCATTTTTTTTCAGTCATATAAGTACTGCCAAGTCTTATTTTTGGTCTTCTGCTTCTTACTTTTCTTTAATATGAGGGTACATTTTATATTTTCTCAGTTTATATATATATATATATATATATGTAAATTTTCCTATTTAGGTAGAGCATTCACATCTACTTCTACAATTATCATCAGGACCATATGTTTTGCCCTGCACTGATAAGAGGTTTAAATAAGTGGTTTGTCTAAAAGAAGACCACTCCGGAGGTACTTTCAGCTATAACAAAGCATAATCTATGGGAAAAGGGTGTGGTGAATATTATCTTCACTTGATTCACTGCATGCACAATCACTTCTTGACCAGGTTTTGGCTGTGATACTTTGACATGTTATAGCTCAGTTTGCTTGCATTCTTCCATGAGAATTTGGTTCTGTGTTGTCACAGCAGGAAGGTAATCATTGACAGGGTCTTGAATGCTTGTAAGAATATGACCTATCCCTCGGCTGATTCTCTGCCCATTAGACCCACTGCTGTTTTTGGCTGAGACTGTCTGACCTCTGTAGACTTGAGCCTGATGCTCACATATACCAAACTTGCTTAGCAGGATAAACACATCTCTGCGGAAAGCTTTGGTGAAAATAGCGTAAAGAAAGGGGTTGGCACAAGAATTGAGGGGGTAGAAAAGTACCAGCAAAATCTTGGAATTGGAGACAGTTATCAGTGGTTTGTTCATAATGGCAGATAAAGCATGGAAAGAGATGGGAGCCATGCACAGAAAGTCTGTGAAAATCAACACAGCCATCCGCTTGGCGATTTTGGTGTCTTTATCCCCTGACTTGTACTGGGGGTTTCGCACAGTTATGTAGATTTTTATGTAGCAGGCGCAAATGATGACAAAAGCTATAATGTTACATATTAAAACAAAGACAATGTAGGCTTCAGCCGCTGGTGTTTCAGTGTCCATAGGCAAGCAGATGCTGACTTTGTTGTAGCTGCTGACACCAACCAGTGGCAAAAGGGCGAGCAGGATGCAGGAGAACCACCCTCCCAGCATGATGAGCATGGCGTGCCGGAGGCGAATCTTGCGGTCAGGCCGCATGGCGAAGGTGATGGCGTACCAGCGCTCCAGTGTGATCACCGTCAGAGTGTACACAGAAAGTTCGCTGGCAAAGACTGTGAAAAACCCAGCGATGTTGCAGCCAGGCCCAGTCTGCCACTCTATGGCATGATTATAGTACTCTGACCTGGTGTAGAGATCCACTGAAGCGATCAGAAGGAGGTATAACCCCATGCAAAAGTCAGCAAATGCCAAGTTGCACATCAAAAAGCGAGGTACAGTCAGTTTATAATGACTGGTGAGAAGAATGAAAAGGACAAAAATGTTGCCTAGGATGGCAAGCAGGTTCACAAACCACACCACAATCCTCAGAAACTGATATCCCATTATATCCTCACAGGGATTAAACTCATCAGGCTCTGGCGTGCATATTACGTCTTCATTGCTTCCACAGACAGGATAGTCATAATGACTGTCAAAAGTCTGGACATCTTCCATTTGAGGGTTCTTGAGCTCTTTGCCAAAGCCAAGATTTCCTTCTCCACGCTCTTCCAAAAAAATGTAATGGGAATTTTCATGGAAACTTGTGGACTTGGTATTTGTATCATACACAGCATTAGTGTGGTCTGTGTATTCTTCTGCATAATCTTTGTAAATCGGGTCTCTGAGAGTCTTAACTGATCTCTTATGAAAGCTGTGGCTGCTCTGGTTACACATCAGGTACTCCAGGATCCTGAAAGCATAGAGGGGGAAATCACTGCTGGTATTTACAATCTGACTGGTGCGCAGCACGTGAACAAAGGGAAGGCTTCAAAAGCAAATCATCCTGAATGAAAATGTAGCTATAAAAATTTGATTGGATATATTTTCGTTAACCATATAATGTACAATAGCATTTCTGGGCTTTTTTTGTAACTGTATTTTTAATTTTATCCCCAGTAGTAATTTTACTTGTTTGGCATCCATAATCCATCTTTCTTGAGATTTACATCTTAGTAGGTAAGAAGACATTTATCTACTGTTTATAACTTCTTGGATAATACATACAGTATTACTTTCTTTTTCACTGAATTGCTCACTATTCAATTTCTCCCAGAACTTCCATCAGTCTAATTTCTGTTCAGTAGCTTCTTTACAAGATAATGAGCAGTACAACAATTTGGAATCCTGTGCCTCATGGTGTGATGCAGCTGTATTTACAGTAAAAAAAATTTCAGTAATCAACAGCTTTTCAGTTAAAAAATATGAGACTTGAGGCTACAACCTGTCTAGTGTCTTTTTTCCAGGCCTTGCTGTAGCATATTACCCTTTTCTTTTCTTATAATTCTGGGCTCAGTAAGAGGAGGAACTGCTGCAAAAGGTCCTACAAAAAATTCTTTCATCAGTTTGCAGTTGTAATCTGTTTTAAAGAACATTGTCTACACCTAGAAAAAATAGTTACAAGCGTGCCAATACATGTGTTTTTATATTACTAATAAAACATTGTCTTTACTGATATATTTAAAAAATAAATGCCAGTTAGTGAAACTCACCCACTTTTTTTTTTCCAGCTCTTGAAAGCACAACAGTGACTTGGATATGATAGGTCAGCTCGCATTAGCTGAAGAAATACCTTTACAGCTGGTAATTTCTTTAAAGTCCATGTATTTTTGGCCATTAGTTCTTTTAGGCTTTCCAATCCTTTGGCTGGGAGGTTGGCAACAGCTGTTCTGGAGACATCCCTAAGAAAAAGGTGACTAGATCAGGTTTTTTTTTTTCAGATCTTTACAGTTCTTCAGGGGTTTCACAGAATTCTACGATAAAAATCAAATCCTAAGGAGGTGGGGATTTCATATCACCTTGCTAAGTTCTGATACCATTCAAATTCAAGTAGGCTGTTCACTTCTCTGTGATTTTCACTGTCTTTTAAAGGTCTTGTCTTTAATGTCTTATAGCATAGAATATGAATTATAAAGAAATATCATAACTTCTAAAATTACACCTTTAAAGCCAACTAGATACAAATGTATATGCAACCATACCATTTTAAAAATCCTTTAAAGAAATTACATCTTCCATTGGAAGAGTTATATTCCCTTAGATTTCTTTAGATTCATTTTAACCTATTGGCACACTTTAATAGAAAGCATTGCAATTCCTAAAAGAATATTCTCTATATACGGAAATTAAAATCTTCTATCTTAGTCCATCCTGAATCTCTCAGAAAACTGAGTATTATGTTTGTTGCTTTCTACTCGTCTGCTGAAGTGGACTCATAAGAGAGAGGATGCACAGTTGATGGGGAAGTGGCTTTTCTTTCAGACTGCCAGGTGAATATCACCTGGTCCTGTGCGATCCTCCACTACCTGTGACAGGAACTTGTCATCAGTGTTTTCCAGGAATCTCCTGGACTATTTATGCTCTGTTGTGTTGCTTGTATTGATTGTGTCAATATTCCA
Source organism: Rhabdornis inornatus (assembly GCA_013397075.1). Lineage (NCBI taxonomy): Eukaryota > Metazoa > Chordata > Aves > Passeriformes > Rhabdornithidae > Rhabdornis > Rhabdornis inornatus. Next base: position 38,069 of record VWZS01002239.1, on the reverse strand, counting down.
GAGCGGGTACAAAGGGATGCCCCATAGTCCTCTCTTGTGGTTATATCTTTACTTGTAGTTACTGGAGTCACTCCCTCTTAAGTCTCCCTTTACTCCTGGGGTAGTTGCTATAGCTCTCCCCTTTCCACCCCTTATCTCTGTTGAGACTGGCTGTGTCCCCATTCCACTTCTAATGTAGTTCAAAACTCCCATAACAAGCCCTGCTAAATCCATTTCCCCCTTGGAGACATTTTATAGAACTCTTCTTCTGGAGCAAAATATCTTAGCAAATTAGATCTTGGGATGGATCTTACCAAGACAAGGCTGGCCTTTCAGCAACCCTCATGAGTCTCCATCAAGTCCTCGTGGTGTGGCAGCTATCTGCAGGTAAGTTAAACACTCTGTGATGGGAGATGCTATGACTCTTTGAAAGGGAAATTACAACTCACAAACACTTGGGAGTTCTTTGAAGATGTCCTGGCACAAGCTTATGGAGAAAGATGATCCTGTTTGTGCAACGAATTGGGAATTCTGACAAGCCTTGACAAAATCAGGTATCAAGGGTTGACGTAACTAATCTGTTACGTGACAAGGTGAATGTCTCTCCCGGATTAATTGAAAATAAAAGACTGGGGTAAAAGCCTGAGAACAGATGACAAGATTTCATGCTAGAGGAAGAATGGAAAGTTAATTGGTATCTGAATATACAGGTCATTGCAGCAGGGCCCACAGAGGTGAGGCTGGCACTGGTACTGCTGAAATACTCATAAACAGTCTGGGAAGGAAGTGAGTGCAACAAAGCTTGTTTCTGGCACGAAGTAATACAAGGTAGTGAAAGCTAAACCTGATCGTCTAAAGAAGCAGAAGCCTTCTGTAAGAGTATGTGACTGAGCAGAAAAATAATATGTTTCAAAATTAATGAATGTAAAGTACATTTGGGAAAAAGCAGTTTCAACTTTACATGGATGACAATGGGATTTAATTTAGCTAGCACTCTGGAAAGTTCTTGGAGTCCTCTGCAAATGTCAGGTCAGTGCTTTTAGTAATGTTGAAGGGAAATAGAAGGCTAAGAGTTATTGGGAAAAAATAGAGCAAAAAACTTCACTTTGTAAATCTAGTATGACTAACTTAAATATTATCTACAGTTCTAAAAATACTATATGCAGTTATAGTAAGAGCATATACGAGCTGCAGCTAGGATGATAAAAATATCAAGTTGTTTATATATGAAGTAATAAGGTACAGATAAAGACTTCTCTTGGGAAAAGCTATGTCTGGAAGCAGCAGTAGTAGACTATAGTGCCATGCAGGTTGTAAAGAATGTGATTGGTAATGATTATTCACTCTTATGAGATGAGTTTTGGAACACTTAAGAATGTGAGGCAAGAGACTAAAAAATAAGAGAAGGCATAATTTTTCACACAACTGCATCATTGTGAAAATCAGTGTTGCGGTTCATCATGTAGGCCAAAAAGCTGAGTAACAAGAAGGACAATATATCTTTTTGGCTTGGTTTTATTTGGAGTTGTGTAACATTCCCATCAGAAATGTCTGGGTCAGCAAGAACACCCTGGGGAACAAGGGCTCGTGCTTTGGAAACAGCTGCTGAGAGGAGCTTCTCTGGATGTACAGGGCATGGAGCTGCAGCTCCTGGAGAGCTGCAAACAGAAGGGAGTAGCAGCCCAGGGCTCCAGTTGTGGAAACAATTTCCCAGGGAGCAGAGGTGAATATGCAAAGTCTGTGGCAACTCAGAATGTTACGAAGTGATGTTTAAAAGTCTGAAAGAAACATCTGTTCAGTGAAAAGAAAGGGCTTGGAAGAATTAGTTGTAAGACTATGTCATTTCTGTTCTTTTACCAAATCCTGTGAATTCTTTTATGTATGTGCCTATGGGTGTATATCTAAGCAGACAGGTATTGTAGGTTTTGTTTTCAAACACTGTTTTATACTGGGGAGTTTGGGGGAAAGGTACAGGAACAGATGCCTTGAAGTTCTTGTTGATTTAGGACTAACTCTGGTGTGTAGGGCTAGCAATAGACTTTGTCCCATCCATGTGCCATCTTAGGAAGTAGTTGAATGCTAAAAGAGTCGTGGAACCTTCAGCTTTGCTCTCCTGCAGAAAGGCAGCAAACAAGCCACCACCAAATATGCTATACCTGGGGAAAATCAGCATGTAAGGGGCTCTTGTAAAAATAAGTCCTGCCTTGCAAACTTCTCTGAGTGTAGTGTTTATGATCTGCCCAAAGTCTCCTAGGACTTCTATAAGGCCTTCGAGAAATGCCCACAAGGCTGAGACAGAAACCAGGCAGACACACTCTTGTGGAAGATATCAAATGCTCAGGGTTACGGAATAGGCTAGCAGCATTCACAGCTAGCCTAGAGCCAGACCAGACTTCAGCTTTTAAGTAGCCATGGTCTAGAGCCCACTCAGGTACTGGGAATGGTTGTGTAGAGTTCTATACTGTGAGGCTGAACAGTAACCAAGTGCTCTCAACCAATCCCAACATTTGGGCTTGGTAGCAGTTTTGTTTTGTCCTCACATATTTTCTTATAAATCTCATGTGGCATTTCTAGGCTGTTGCTTATCTCAGCTGAGATTTACACATTATAATGAATGTTAAAGAGACATTGGAGAGGTTCAAATATATGTGGGAATAAAATATATCTTATGAATTCAGCGGTGGTGTCTTCTGAACCAGCTGTATATTACAGAAGTGTTAAACAGATATTCAGTTGCTCCGATTTTTTTTTTCCTGGATTATTATAATTTGGCCTAATTCTTTGTTGGTTTTATAAAGTCAGTATTTCAGAATTAGATCTAAGTGATAATAGCTTTTGTCAATAATCCTTTTCATTGCTGGAAGCATGCAATTGTAGTATGAAATCCAGTAATAACAATAATTTAAAAGACAGGTAATTAAGAAAATGAGATTGAATGCATCATAATAAAACTGAGAATTTTTACCTAATCATACACAAATTTCTGAGTACTGGAATAGATAAAGCATAAAATATAAACTAGATGGACTGCAGATAGTATTTTCTACTCTACTGAAAGATTTTTTAAATCTAAAAATTAGCATTGTTTGATTAGCAAAATATAGAGTGCTCCTCTTGCTCAAAGACTTGCTTGTGTCCCATGGGAGAAACCATTTCTAGATTAGGAAATGATGCTTTAGAGAGCAATTCTGCATTCTACAGATAATTAACTACTCACATGTATGTTGTATGACTGTAACATTTTCAGTTTGGACTGTGTGCTTTGTAAAAGCTAATGGAATAATGAGCGTGATTGTATTTTTGTTGCACTCTGTTGAACTTTTGCTCTAGGCAGAAGCTCTTGTCGCATGTAGTAAATCAGGTCCACTGAGTTGCTGAATCCTTGCCAAGACTTCATTTTGAGAAGAGCAATGTACTGTCATCATAATCTTAAAATAGTTTTCTAAAGGGAGTAATCTGTGTATGCATCCACATACATCTGAGTATACAACAGTGACAAAGGAGCTAGAATTGCTGACATCTGTTTTCCTCTATTCAGTGATCACAGTGCCTGCTTCCTCTGCTGTTGTAAACTGTATATTTGAAAAAACCAAAAAATTACCTAGCTTTTCAATAATTATGTTTAATTACATGGTCTGAGACCATGGCCAAACTCACACAACGTACATATAATTAGGCACAATTCCTTGTAGTTAAATCTTTCTCATTGGGTTTCTTTAAAGGCAAAATGGAACATTACCCCATTAGGGTGGATCCATGGCCTGTATTTCAGCCTTTAAGTTGCTGTTGCTGCTGAAATCCTGATCAGAAAAAGAGCAGTATCTGTGGGGCAAATGTTCCAACTACCATAAATTCTTACCTTACTTGAAGAGTGCATATAGGGAACTCTAGACAATAAATAATAGGCAGAACTCCCTGCTAGCTTGGTAGGGAGGCAAGACAGAATGTCTCTTTAGAGCTCCATAAATGTTCCTTTTTTGAAATTTTTAAATTTTTTTTGTGCATACTGCTACAACTAGAAGCAATTGTATTCATTGTCCCAGGAAAAAAAAAGCAATAATCTCACTATCATTTTCCATACAGTTAATTTTCACAATGAAATCGTTTGGAAATAAAACTTTATTTTGAGGAAGATCGAATGGTCAGCTAACACCACCAAGGTGCCTGAACCAAAAATGACTTAACAAACTATTCCTTATAACAAGCTAAGTTGTTTACACTGCCCGAGGGAATATGGAAAGGTTGTATTGGTCAGACTTTTCAGACTGTTACACAAGTTAACAAATCTGTGGTCTCTGTAAATAACTCATTGGTCATGATGGTATAGTGGGGGTGTACACTAAGGCACCAATTGCAAGGACATTTTTGTCTCCTGTGCGAGGCGTTAATGGCCACTGACATGACACAACCATAAACACTAGGTTTTCATTCAGTTTTCACTTTTTTACCTCAGCTCTTCTAAGGTAATGCATATGTGGGAGTTTCAGAAACTCTTTTGTTCCTGTTAAAATAATTCTAGTTCCAGAAAGTCAGCTGAGAGATCTGTCCAGGTGGAAGGATTCCACTTTAAATTGTTGCTCATTTTATGGCAAACATTTTCTACGTCACACATGCAGAATAATTTCTGGTTATCTGTAGGTAACACAAGCCCCTAAGCTTCTATTAAAATTACATTAAAAAAAAAATTAAAGCTAACTTGAATTATTAATTTTGTACTGATTTTGGTTGGCATAGAGTTAAATTTCTTCAGAGTATGGGGCTATGTTTTTGATTTGGGAGTGAAAATAGTGTTGATAATAAGTGATGTTTTAGGTGTCCCTGGGCAGTACTTACACACAGCCAAGGCATTTTTTGTTTTTCACACCATCTGACCAGCGAGGAGGTTAAGGTTGCACAAGAATTTGGGAGAGGATAGCCAGGACAGCCAACCCCAGCTGACCAAAAGATATTCTAGACTTTATCAAATCATGCTTAGCAGTAAAGACTGGGTGGGTATTTGCCAGGACTGCCATTGCCAGGGGACTGGCTGGGAATCAATGAGCTGGTGGTGAGAAATTGTTTTTGTTACATCACTTGTTGTTCTTGGGTTTGGTTTGTTTTCTTCCCCCTCTGATTTTTTTTCTCAACATCCCTTTTTTAATTATTAAGCTGACATTATCTCAGCCCATGATTTTTCTCATTTTTACCCTTCCAATTCTTTCCCTCATTCCATTGGGTGCAGGGGCAAATATGCAGCTGTGTGGAGCTGAGGTGCAGGCCAGTGTTAAACTGTGACACCATCCTAGGAACTTTATCTTAGGAGTTGCATATCAAAGTATCATGATGTAAAATACTCTGGCTTTTTAAATCCACTGTTGATTCACTGTGCTTACATGCCATTTCTGGCCTTCTGCCTTTGAGAAGCAATACCTCTCTCTGTAGTGACACTATAGTAAGTACCACATCTCTCTTCAGTTAAAAGTACTGCTCTCTTCAGTTAAAAGTACATTAGCTATGGAGGTACCGTCTAAGAGGAGATGGGTAGCTGAATGTTTAGACTGCAAGTATAAAACATGTCCTGAAATCAAGGATCAACGGTATCTGGGATAGCACAGTAGTTATGGAAAACTAGAAAAAATTCAAGTCATTTGAGATATCTAACTTGAAAATAGAGTAAAAGGGAGTTCTTTAGAGTTGGATATGCACATCCTGGGAAAGCATCTCTAACCACTAAACCAAGAGGTTTTGTGTAGCTGACACATCTCCAAGCTAGCCTTTGCTCAGGAAGCTTACCTGGCTCTTACAGCATACAATTAATCACCCACAACCTTTTGCAGCATATTGCAGCATAAACATTACTTGTTTACCTGTCACCATAACAACAGCACTGACACTTTAAATACCCACGATAATCAAGAGTCAAAAATCTGTGCTTCTGCAAGCTCTCACCTGCTGGAGCCAGCCTGATTTTCCAGAGTTGAAAATATTCTAAAAGAAAAACAATGACTTCTGCACCTTTTGTTATTGCAGGTAGCTGCTAGGATTCCTTCCAAGAAAAATACAGTTATTCTGCTATGAATAAGCTGTTTTCCTGAAGACCAGAAAGTAAAACTTGTTCTTACATGGACTGAGCACTGCCAGCATCATCTGGTTTTGCAGTAGAGGAAGAAATTCCCCTTTCAGCATTTCAGTTCTCCTTGTGATCAGTCATAGCCACTACATTACATACTAGACAATTTGAGTTGTGATTCTTCTGGAAGTTCTTCTTTAAAGTGTTATTTTCATTCTGTATTATGATTCCTAATTTTAATGAAAAATTCTTTGGAGGATTATAACAGACTGGAAGCCAAATAACATGAGAAAAAGAAGAGCATCAGAAGTAACTACTTTTCTGTCTAAAATTATTTTTTCCTCTCTTTCAATTTCCTTTACATATGTGGTACAAGTGTCCTTTTGTATTACAATTTTTTTTGTACATAAAAGCCATAAGACAGGTTGTAGTAGAAGAATCTTCCATAAGAAAAATTGGTAGGAACAGTATATGTAATGTAGGATGCAAGCATTTCAAAAATCAGTTCCCTAAAGCACAAGTTTTGTTGCTAGTATTATTTTTGTAAATATGCCATTCCTGTCCCTGCTGCTCTGATGCTAATTGTAAAGAAGTTGTAAACTAAAACAGTATTATTTTTCTTTCTTATTTTTAGCTTTCTCTACTTAATTTTTACCTACTTACAGTAGAGTTGGTCCACTGTGCACTCCCAGAAATGCATCATCATTGATAACTTTGAGGTATTTGTTCTTGTGCAGATAGCTGCAGAAACAAACAAAATATGGTGATTTGGAAGTAGTTATCCATAGGTTACTGAAGATCTCGAGTTTACTTGCCTGCATAGATGTACAAAAGCAAAATGTATAAAGGCCTTCCATTCCCAACCACATATTAAATCATAATCAGTTACTTCATTTTCTGTGTATCCAAGAAACAAAATACAGGCTTTCCATTTTGAAAAGCAATTAAATTCCTCAACAAATACTTTATTTTGCTAATTTATTTATTATCTTTGTTCCAAATTTTTTTCTCTCACTGTCATAAACATAAGGGCACGTGCATAGACACTGTATCTTCAAGTATATATGTGTAAGGATGAGGTGAAATAGTTTTCTTTTGTCAGAATGGGGTATGGGGAATTACATGATGGAACACATGGAAAAACAGGAAACACTATTTCCCCTGTGGTGTGAGTTCAATAAAATTTTTAAATGCGTAAAAATCTCAATAGTCAAGTGGAATTTTCTATATACAGGCCAAAATTTAAGATGGAAGTTTTGTTGTAAGAAGAGCAAGGAAAGAGTGGGATATTTGGTGCCCTATTATAAACATTTACAAGCTAGCTTGTGCTGTAGCTAGTAAGGTAAGAAGTGCAATAGCAGGGTGGTCACAACAGATGTCAGAGGGTGTCTGTGAAGTTCACAGTGTCGCAGAACATTCTGAGTTGGAAGGGACCCACGAGGATCATCAAAATTCAACTCGTGGCCCTGCAAAGAACAGCCCCAAGAGTCACACCATGTGCCTGAGAGTGTTCTCTAAACACTTCCAGAATTCTGTCAGCCTTGGTGCTGTGACCACTGCCCTGGGGAGCTTTTTCCAGTGCCCAACCACCCTGGGGTGAAAAACCTTTTCTAATATCCAACCTTAACCTCTATGACACAAGTTCAGGCCGTTCCTCAGGTCCTGTCATTGGGTACCACAGGGAAGAAATCAGTGTCTTTCTCTTCTCTTCGTCTCAAGAGGAAGCTGTAACTGCAATGAGGTTTCCCTTCAGTCTCCTCCAGGCTGAACAGACCAAGTGCCCTCAGCTACTCCTCATACATCCCCTCAAGGCCCTTCACCATCCAGCCCTCCTTTGGACACTCTCTAATAGTTTAATATCTTTCTTACATTGTGACCAAAACTACTCATAGTGAGGTCACACCAGAGCAGAGCAGGACAATCCCTTCCCTTGCCCAGCTGGCAAGCTGTGGTGTGGAAAAAATTAAGTAAAGATTCTAATCCTGTCTTGGTTGAAGTCATTGGCAAATTTTTCATAACATTTACTGGATACAAGCTTATATTGATCACCATAGTGAGAAATGAGAAGTAAATGCACTTCATCTGGGTTACACAACAGAAAGTCTTAGGGAGCCAAATAATGCTTCTGGCATGTTATTCATTGGACATTACTCATGCCTGAAGCCTTGTTTCTTACAGAGGAAAATAGTTTACGTCACCTTCTCAGCTGTTGTTTGAAATAAGCTTTCATTCTTTATAAATATATGGCATTCTAGCATCACCTGGTGTTTTCTGAGAACTGATTTTCATATTCTGTAAATGGCACACTATTGTTGTGAACATTTCCTTTAGTGTGAAAATCTCCTTATGATTTTGTCTGCAAAATGAATACAAAAATTAAAACCGGAGCAACTGATAAGAATTAATCCAAGACTTCAACATCTAGATTGTAGTGTTGAAGGACACAAAAACCTGCTTAACCTAGTAAAACCTGTCTGCTTTAGTAACTAGACACTATTATACAACCAGTTAATTGCTTGTCCTATTTTGAAATTTTTTCTCCTGATGTTTGAGTACCATAGCGACTAATAAACCTGAAATATAATAGCTAATATGCCTGATAAAGATCTTCAAAGTTACAAATAGAAACAGCTAGAGATTTTGGGAAGTACAGAACCATGTGTTACTAAGGAGGGGCTGTGATGTTAGCTGCCAGTTTTCACATCAATGAGTCAGGCCCATCAGAATGTACAATTTCCTGATGCTAATTGGTTTCAGTTGTTTAAGCCCTTTTATTTTGGTAGGTACTGCTTTTAAATGGAAAGAATAAGGCTTTGGTAAATACTAAGATGACAAAGAAATCTTATGTAGAGTCAGTTCCTTCTGAAAGCGCCATTAATCCTGTTGTTACCGAGAGCTAAATGATACAGAATTTAAATTCCCTGCAGAAGAGAAAACCACAACAGGGGTATCAACATGTCTAAACAAATCTTAGAAGTTTTGGAAATAGTTGATGTGTAATATCTAGCCTCAGTGGGGAGACTAGAATAATTGTAATTTTGGAGAGTTGATGGATGGCAGTCAGATACACATGAATACCCCAGTGCAAACCACAGGAAATCTGTAGTAGTAAGTGCAGAGTCTGAGGTAGGAGATGCTGATGTTTGTGTAGTGCTGTAAGTAAATGAAGGCCCTTGTCACATTTTTCAATCCAGTCAGAGCAGTAAACTACCTATACTCGTGTCTAACAGTCTCTATGGACTCAGGGTCCAGGAGTAAGGGAGAATATTGCATTAAACCTCAACCACACCAGAAAGCACCATGACTGCAGTGTGCTGAGCAGGACCTTCTGAGGGCACGAAACACTAACATCTCAAGTGCTATGTATAGTATGTATAGTATATATTGTCCAGCTGGACTATGAAATGAAGGTTACAGAAAGGGAGAACGGGCAAAAAAGATGCATTGGTAAGTGAGCAGTACTAAGGATTCATCATATGATTTTTCCACACAGTTGTTTATCTTAACTCTGAGCTGTGCCAAGCATTATAAGTGAACCCTGAAAGTGTATACTAAAGTAAATATATTTTTTTGGAGTTTATTTTTGTGATTAGATTTTGAGATCACACACTTTACACTTCAGTAATTTAAATCTCTAAAAGCTCATCACAAATATATTTTGCCATTCACTGAAATTATCTTTTAAAAACTCTTCTTTCCTCACCAATTACCTTACAGAAATAAACATTTGTGCAGCAGCACTACTTTGCAGGAGTGATGCAGTTTATGGACTTCAATGATGGGTTAAGATGAGGGATTCAAGTGTCAGATGAATGCTTTTCAGTAAAAGTGTCATTCAGCCCTTCGTTTCTGGTTCCATACTTCCCTGCCCTTATAAAACTTATACAGCAGTACTGTGGTTTGTTGTTAAATACCAGTCCTTGTTGGATGACAAAATCAACTAATTAGTGCTTTTATTCAGTATGATAATGAAAATCCTTAATCCTTTTTTTTTCACCTATACCTGCATTAATTTTTTTTGTCCCCCTTTAATTACATAGGCATTTTAATACTGCAAGAGTGGTAGAAAGGCATAATGCATAGTAGAAGATAACCTCTGAGATTCCCAAAATGTCTTTTGATTTATGGATGGGACATGAAGTCTTTGAATAATTTGCCAAAAATTTACTATTGTTTTTTATTGTTTTGCTTTGTTACTTATTTTTGTCCTTGAGATAAGCATTCAAAACACATTCAAATTTCCCTCACCCCTTTTCTATTAGTTTATTTTTGCTCCAATTTTTTTTAAATTCAAATGCTCTTGGATCAGACCCAGAGAAAAACAGGTACTTCCTTCACTATACAGTGGCAGATAAAGAGGAGTTCAAACTAGAAATGTCAGAATAGAGAAAATTAAATATTTTCCTCTTACATAAACTTAATGTCACTGCTAGAAACAACAAATCTCCAAGCTTGCACTTAGCAAAATTATACTTTATCCTGTCATATGGTAACCAAACTACTTCAGAAAATTAGTTTAGAAATTTCAGTGTAGTTTATCAAAGAGATAAATGCTTTACCACTCATGTTCAGCTCCCCAGTTTGCCTTGTACACCTGGAGTAGTGCTCTGCTCCAAGTAAATGTCGTATGATTTAATTAGGAGAAAAGTGTTTGTTGTAATAAACCATTTTTACTGCTGGTAGATAAACCCATGAACATAATTCTAGTTTTAGTTATTCTGCTGGTTGGTTGTTGCTGTTTTGTTTTGTTTTATTTTTTTATTTTTAAATTTGATTGACTAGTGCATCATAGCCAGTCTCTGGTAGGATTCACTTAGGATCATAAATCATAGAACATATCAGGTTGGAAGGGACCCATAAGCATCATGGCATCCAACTCCCTAGTCCTTGCAGGACAACGAAGAACAAAATTGTGACTATGACCATCATCCAGATGCAATTTGAACTCTGACAGTCTTGATGCTGTGACCACTCCCCTGGGGAGCCTGTTCGAGTGACTGACCACCCTCTGGGTGAAGAACCTTCACCTAAAGTCCAGTTGAACTTCCCCTGATGCAGGTTCATTCTGTTCTATTGTGTCCTATCACTGGTCACCAGAGAGAACAGCACCTGCCCCTCCAGTGCCCCCCTTGAGGGAGCTGTGGGCTGCCACGAAGTCTCCCCCTCATGCTCCCCTTCTCCATGCTGAACAAGCCAAGTAACCACAGCCACTCCACTTAAGTCTTGCCCTCAAGGCCTTTCACCATCTTGACTGCTCTCCTTTGGACACACTGAAGGGTTTGATATCTTGCTTATATTGTGGCTCCCAGAACTGCCCCCAGCACTCGAGGTGGGGCTGCCCCAGCTCAGAGCAGAGCAGGACAATCCCTCCCTTGCCCAGCTGGTGATGCTGTGCCTGATGCACCCCAGGACAGGGTTGGCCCTCCTGGCTGCCAGGGCACTGCTGGCTCAGATTCAACTTGCCAGTGACCAGGACCCTCAAATCTACCTCTGTGGGGCTGCTCTTCAGCCTCCCACTTCATAATGTGTAACCAGGATTACACCGTGCCAGATGGAGAATCCAGCAATTGTTCTTGTTAAATTTCATATAGGAGGTGGTTGCCTGGCTCTCAAGCCTGTCCAGATGTCTCTGTAAATCCCTCTACTCTCGGCCTTGAAAAATACTTATATATCTTTAAAGAATACTAATTACAATTTTTTTTTCTGAAAATAAGCAAACAGTATCTACAGAGGCTAGTATATGCTGTCTGCTCCTCTGCTTCCCAATTCAATAAAGCAGATGTTTAGGACTTCAGATCTTCTAAAACTACATTTTCATTTGATTCCTTAATAAGAAGAAGAATTCTAAAGAGGACAGAAGCAATAGCACCTGCATACTCTGAAAGAAGCATAAAGAAAAATTGCCACAAACGTGTGCAACCCATGTTTTGTCAAAATGTAAGAAATGGAAGAGACAACACAGTTCATATATTGGCTAAGGCTTGGAAAGTTTCTGAGTGTTGCTGCATGCACATTAGGGGGATTCAGCTGAGACATTGGCTTTATTTTGCCATATTTTACATCTTGCAATTTCTGTGTGCACTAGTACAAACACTGTGTCCTCATGGAAAACTTCCTTTTTTCATGTGACAGTTTAAAGTAACTGAATTAATGTGAATAAAATCAGATCTATTCCAGATCTTTGGTTTAACTCAAACCTCTCAGACTTTAAGAAGTCTAGCTAGCTGCTAAGCTAAAATAGGCAGTTTGGAAATACTAGGACCATGTGAAGGATGCTCTTATAGAATTCTTATAGAATTTAAGCCTAATTTAAAATAAAGTGCTAAAAATAATAATATCTATCCTCATATCTCTCTGGTTAATTTAAGAGCCCACTATGAAGAAATCTCTTTACTCATCAAAGTGACAGACTCTTTGGTCAAGCCTCTGTAGGACAAGAGTAAGCTCTGCCAAAATGAATGGGGTCTCTAGAATTCAGATTTATTCACTCTTAATGATTGAGGCAAATGATTTTGGGTATGGTGTAAAAAGGATATTCACTCAAAAAATATTATTTTTTTATAAAATACAATAAGAAGTTGCAGGGAAATATGAAATGGTTGGTTCATGCTTTTGAGATGTGAATTTCATTTCCAGTGTAAGTGGCTGGTTCCTCTGAATTGCTCCCAGCACCTTACTCCACTCTCTTTTTTGCAGGTAAGAGATACCTGCGAAAGAACTGCTGCCATCAGTCCTACACTTACTAAAACAGTCTTGTAAAAAAAAAAAAGCATAATTATCTTCCAAATTGTCCTAGAAAAGTTACTGATCAAACGAACTTTTACTGTAGCTTCAAACCAGAACAAAACTCACAATGGGATTACTTGCCATGATTTTATTTCTGAGCTATAAATATACATACTGCAAAAGACATTAAGCAATGATATTGTTATTGCTGGCTGAAATTAACATCCTCTCTTTCCTCCTTAAAAATAATTAAAATAAGATACATATTTCAGAGCCTCAAATAAGCAGAGAAGTTTGGGGTTTTTCTTCTGAAAGAAGAGAATTACCTGCTACTTACATAGCATCCAGATTTGTCCCATTGAAAGCATGGCCTTGAATACTGGTAAAACCATTATTGTAGAGTTTACTGCAAGCAAAAAAAGAAATTATATCAATATATTTTGGGCTGCTTCAATACGTGAATACCTAACATTTTATGCATCATTTTTCTTTGCAACATCACGTTTATGAATGGGTTGATTTTAATCTCCTGAAGAAGCAGTAGTTACTGTGCCAGGTCAAACAAATGCCCAGAAGCATTCCTGAGTGCACCTGAATCAAGGATACCATGTGGCAGGTGTGCCATCTATCTCTTTTTACAGCAATGATAGACTAAACCACTTTGCTATAATTTTCCCACACTTAAACTAAAAGCAAGGAAACAAAATTCTGCTAGGACTGATTAAGGAACGCTAAAGGAAATAACAAATAGCAAAAAAGGCCTGCTTTTACTATCAGGCATGCCTCAAATTTTTAGAATTCATTATTTTGCTCCCTTAGAGCAAAATGATTTTTTTTTTTAGAATTTCTTTAGAATTGATCTGTTCACATTCTAATGCTCTTCCTCCCAGGTCAGGTCATAACTCATTGCAGTAATTTCACTCCCATCAGCCCTTTCTTGTGGCTCACATTGACTGATTTGCACAACTGAACTTTATTTAACAATTTTCTTTCAAATATGACTCTTCTGATGTTTGCCATCCATTAGTTTCCATGGTATATGCACCACTCAGGTTGAAAAAAAGTTAGACACAGTTATAACCCTGCTGTAGCTTTACAGGGGGACAACTTTGCAGGCTTCCTCCTTTGATTTTTTTTCAAATATAAACATTCATTGGCGCTAGGGTCATAGAAAAACAAAACCACTATAGTCAATCCAGTTTAAAGAAAAGAGCAGGACTGATTGAAATAGCTGTAAAAGTACAGAATTTATGCAAACTAGAATATAGATGCTGTCTGTGGTGTTTCTCTGTTGCAAACTACTAGAGAGTAGGACAGGAATAATTTTATTTTTAAATATTTTGCCATATGCATTACCAGAGAGGTAATTGCCTTGTGACTTAAATTGGAAGGACTTACAGGGTTAGGGATTCATTACAAAGCCCATGGAAAGCATTTGCAGGCACTGAAGTCATATAAGGATTATCTGCAACTTCACTGAAAAAGGAGACAAAACATCACAATCAAACATCTGCCCAACAGAGAGTCTGGAGAAAAGCTTTGTTATTAATTGTTCTCTGCCTTGATAATAAATCAAAGTTTAAAACATAATTATTTACGTAAATTAATGTTTATGTATTTTAATATTAATATATTATAACACAAGTAACATTTTAATCTTTATCATATTATAAATTTACATTTATTTATTCAAATAAATAATTTTAAAATAATAACATGTTTAGTTATATCTAAGGCCAGAATATACATGTAGGATGAAGGATCGAGCATATTCCAGCATCCAGGAAGACAGCTCATGAGGTAAATGGATTTTGTGATTCTGGTGAGGTATGCCAACCTGTGTGATGATAGTGGCTAGTGGCACAGACGGGTCCCTGGTGTCATGAGCCAGAGAATAGGCAGAGTGAGTAAGCATTAGCTGCAATGTCAATTGGACAACCCACGTGGCTTTAGAGCTGAAATCCTGCTCTCTAAATTCAGATAAGATATCCAATAACATATTATTCAGGACAGAGGCATTTTACTTTACAGAAGGGCATCTAGCACATCTCTTTCACTAGTGAGTGAAGTAACCTACCAATTCTTCTCACCTCTTGTCCAAAGGAATGTTTCACTACTCATTTTTTAAATACTCTTTTTTACTCCTACTCTGCAGTCTTAATAAGTACTATGTATCTTCAGACCAAAATTCTGTTGTAATAAAAGGAAGAAAGGAAAGCTAAAGAGATTTACTGTTTCTAAACTGGAGAGAGACCAAAAAGCTGGTAGAAACAAAGGGCAGAGCAGTGTCTTTGATTGCACTTTTCCTGATTTGTCCTGAATAATATTACAGCCTAGAAATTAAAATATTGTGCAAAGTTTTCTTTTTCTTCATCTTGCAGATTAGGTACAGCCTAATAAGGCCCACACGTAAAGTCCATGGGCTGAGAAGTCCTAACAATTACCCATGTGCCAGAAATAACTTCATTTCTTTTCTGTGCTACATCTGTGCATATATATGTGCTAACACTGAACAATACCACAACCATTTTCATTCCGAGTAATTTTCACTGATAGGTGGTTTCCACCACAAGTTATTTGGGTTTGATATTTTGCAGATTGGTTCATTTTTTCTAAATGTTTACTTGTAAGTTGCTTGACTTCAAAGGCAAATACTAATATAATGAATGGGTTTCCCCCAGCTATACCTTATTCATTATTTAGAAATCTATTCTTTTTCAAGAGCATTTCTTTTCTTGATGGAAGAAACAAAAAGTCTTTCATCAAATAGCAATATTGAGAAATACATATCATACAACTATCTTGCTTGAAAGTACAGATCTATTCTTTTAAAACTCTGTGCAGCATATAAGACCTATATTTATCTTTTGTTAGTTATTGCCATTAAAAAAATATCAAGGCAGAAGTAAAACAATGTTTGGCTTTCTGCCAGTTAGAAAGGCACTGAGTTAGTTGGAAGTAAGAACACACATGGTTGTATAAACTGCTTTGTTTCACCTAGCCTGTTCAATTCTTGGTTCTCTCTGCTATGTAGAAGTAGATCTAGCAGAGTTTTCAATCTAAGCTGGAGCCCTCCTGGTCTTTGAGACACTCCCTAATAGTTCTTAAGATGTAACTACATCTCACTCAGAGCTCTTGACTGACTTGGGTTTCAGTCTTGGAAGCCTACAGCCGAGGTGAATGTGTGTTAGAACAAGGCTTATCTCTCAGAAGATCCTTGGAAGGGATTATCTCATTGCTTCCTACAGGTCTACACTTTTTCAGACCACGGATGCAGTGGGAACTGACCCTTCTTGACCAAAAACACCGCTTAGCAGCACTGAAACAAGGCCTGCAGTAGATCATCAATCACATCTTTGCAAATCACCTTCTAACATAACACTTCTCATTTTTAATTGCCTTTTGCATAGCCCATCCACAATTCAAGCCTCTTCCAGCTAAAAACTGCTACAATATAAGATTTCTAACTCCTCTCTGGGACCAAGAAGTGCCCAAGATACTTTTACCTTGTGTCAGCCTGCAAGTCTTCATCTGAGCTACTCTTCCTCCTCAGCTTGATTACAACCCAAAATTCTGACTTAGATTAACACAGATGGATGTTGTCTGTGCTTTTTAAATACCAAGAAACTCCTGCATATTTTTAGAGTTCAAAGCAGAACTCTTTCTTTCTGAAATTCCTTTAAGGATAATAGTGGGAAACCTCCTTGTCCCCATTTGCATTCCCATTCTCTTTCTTCAAGAAATTGTTCCACAGTTTGCTTCACCATGCTAACACAAATTTGTTAGAAGAATTTTGATAGGATGACTTGATGTTAGCAGGATGTACACCAGCTCAGGTCCCGTGTTTCACACTATTCTGACTTCATATTAATTCAGGTATTGCACTGCCATTGCAAAACCCAGAACAAAATAAAAGCAAAGGGACTTTAGAAGCTGTGTATCATGAGTGTGCTGTGAGTCCATGTCTCTAATTCGGGTCAAATGCTAGGTGACTTGGTGCTAATGATCATTGAAATATCGCTTGAGGAAAACTGCTTTGTCAAAGTTAAATGACATTTTTCTCAAAAGCAGAAACCCTCATTATACATTTTCATGTGGTCTGAGGATGCCAGTATTCTAACCAGCTGCGAGGACAGATACTTACAGCAAAAAATTCACATCAAATGAATAGATTTTGTTGAGGTCTGGAAATACTTTGAGTCCAGTATTAAAAATACCGCTGAAAGAGAGGAGAAACAGAAAGAATTACTGCATCACTGAACAACAATGAACAACGTATTTAAAGTGTTCAACAGGGCAGAATGGATATTGCATCCTCTCTATTGTCAATCAATTCATTTATAATCAACTGTCCAAAACAGAAGGATGCAAGAACAATATAAAAATTCAAAATACCAGACTTACAATAAATAACAGAATCTAAAAATGAGAACATAGACTAATAAGACAGGCAGGCAGATCTGCAGAGGGAAGCATCTTGTGAGGTTGATAGGAAGAAAATAATTAAAACTCCAGTTTATTTTAACTTGAGAGATTAAGGCTGCTTCAGTTAATAGTCCAGACCCCCGAATCCTCTATCTTTCACTGAGGCTAAGAGCTGCTCATAAAGCTCTAAAAAGGGAAACTATCTTGAAATATGAAATTCTTAAAGCCCCTTCTTTATGAACTCCTGTAGAGTGAAAATAACTGTAGTTTTCCATTTTTAAAACTATTCTCCTGAAATGGAATTTTTTACTTCTTTCTTTTTTATTGCTTTCACATCTATAGGAAAAACCTGGACAAATCTCTCCTCCTTGCCACTGCCCCCACCGCACACACAGAGAGGCTTTACTTCCAAATATTACTCAAAATTACAGAAATTTCCTTAGAAAATCATGGGAAATTTTCAGGATTTCTTTCTGCCATAGAGGTCATATGAAATCAGATGTCTATAGGTGAGCTATTCACATTTGGCTGACAGGTGTGCTTTAAAACCCTGTGCAAATGTCTAGTAAATACTAAAGATATGTATATATCTGTTTCGTCCCTTCTTCCCATTATTTCCTACAAAAAGAGAATAAGCCAGCACTTACCATAAGAAAAGAGCTAGCTGTGGAATTTTGCCAAGGAATATTAGTGTATTCTAGATATTTAACGGATATGACAAATGGGAAAACTACTGATGAATTTGTGAACATGTTTTCCTTTCTCACAAAAGTAGTAAGAGTTCCAACCCCCACCCTTGCTAGCTTTGTCATTAGAATAAAGCAACAGAGAAAAACACAGCAATCAGTTCCAAAGTCAAATGCAAACTTACAAAGCTGCTATAATGTAAAGAGTCATTTGTGAGATTTAAGTACCAACTATTTCAGGAAATTTATACAAACCACCACATACAGGTGCTAAATACTTACAGGTATTTCAAAAGTGGGAGGTTCTTAAAGGCATCTGGGTCTATGTAATCCAAGTTTCTAAGATTACGAATTTCACTGTAAAAAGGGAGGAACATTGATAATCAGTATTTAATAACTTATCACAAAAGAAATCAGCAATGTTAAAATGAAATTTCAGGGACCTATTTCCTGCAACAAGCTTTTCGTACTGGCAAGCATTAGCTCAAGACCAGAGCACTCTTACAATGATATATTATCATCTGAATAGGTGCCATCCTGGGGACTGGCCTTTTGAAGCAAGGGGGCAAGAAGTACCTAAAATTTGATTATGGATCATTTGTCTGCATGGTCCTAAAATCAAAACAAATACCCTGTTGTAATGGCTATTACTTTGAACACAGTGAGGGTTTTGTGTCTGCAATGTTGAGTAAAAAGAAGAAAAGTAAAACCTTCAGTATTGTATATAATAATCCTATCAAATGACACCCATCTATGCACCTTATAATTCCATGTGCAATTTTTCTGCTTACTTTCCTGTCTGACAGTATTTTGTGTTATTTTTTCCTGTGTCTTCTACAGAACTCATCAAGAGATGGCTTAGTCACTTTAACTTTGTTCTGAGGCTTGAAATGGACACACCATTCACTACATAGCCAAGCCCAGCAGTATAGGGGTTAGCATATCTCTTTGCTATATATCAAGGTGAGACATAACATAGAGTTCATTCTGTATATCTTCTGTTCACTGTTATGTCTTTAAATACTTCTACCCAAGAGACAGCTTGGTCTGCAAATGGCTTTTTAGTCTGCACAGGTTGAAAAACCATCCTGGCACTAATCACAGCTGTGGCCACAATGATGCTTTCTGTAGGTGTGTTGGGGGGGCTGCTGCCCCTCCAGCCACCACCATCATTGCCAGGAGTCATGACTCTTCCTCATTTTTCTGAAATGTTTGTCTCTTTCCTTAGTACAATTTCCCTCAATATTTCTCATTCCTCTATTTTCTAGTAGATTTATTTCTTTTCTGTTTGTAACAACAGTCAGCACTCTGGCTGCACCAAGCAGACTCTGCCAAAATTCTCAGTATTGAGCTAGATTCAATAGACCTACTAATTTTCATGTTTTATTAAAAAAGCCTTCCCCCATCACACACACACTTTTAATTTCTTGGACTCTACTTTTCCAGAAGGATATGGATGGTTTTGTATATTTGCTTCTATTTCTTTACCTTAAATCAACTCTGGACACTGGTCTCATAGCACTGCTGAAACAACTCTCAGCCTTTCTTAAAATAAAAACCATATAGAAAGAATGGTGCCAGTCTTTCTCCTGATACTAGCAGGGGAGCAATGAATCTGAATATTATATTTTCAGACTTATATAGAGAAATCTGATAAATATGACAGATTAAGATGGCATGGTGCAGGTGCAGGTTTTGTGGGTGATGTTCCAGCCTTAAGTCAGTCAAATAAGTGCTGCTACTGGACAGAGACAGAATCACATAATCACACAATCACTAGGTTGGAAGAGACCTCCAAGATCATCGAGTCCAACCCATGCCCTAACACCTCAACTAAACCATGGCACCAAGTGCCACATCCAGTCTTTTTTTAAACACATCCAGGGATGGTGACTCCACCACCTCCCCGGGCAGACCATTCCAGTACTTTATCACTCTTTCTGTAAAAAACTTTTTCCTAATATCCAACCTATATTTCCCTTGGCACAGCTTGAGACTGTGTCCTCTCATTCTGTCAGCTGCTGCTTGGAGAAAGAGACTCAATGGGCAGAAACCAGTAGTATTTAATTTACCATGGCCTAACCGTGCCAAGTAACCTATATAATATAAAATTGAGATTTAAGACTACCTCTGGAATTGTTTTAATAGGATAAAATCAACCCAGACAAGTTGTCTAAGAAATAGAAGTGGGAAAAGAGACAGAAGTTAGTAGATAAATCATGATGTAGACACTGGTACAAAGACTTCAACCTCTCTATGTATTGTTCTACTGACAAAGCAGTTCTGCTTCACCTTTCAAGTCATCAAGTTTTCATTCTGTTTACTGAAACACTGCAGAGAAATGAGGATTTAGCTTTTACTTGCATGTTAAACTGATGTCATTAATTGCTATAGTACTGCTACTGTAGTGCTGCATTCAACTATTCTTCACATCTGTCAGCTACTTTGAACTCTAGTTGTGTTTCTGTATTTAAAAGAAATCCTCTCAGTGTCAGTTTCTTGCTTCTCTCCAATGATTTTATTAGTTATGCAGCTATCACATTCCCAACAGTGGAATTTGCTTCATAAACATTAACTGACATATTTTTTCCATCACTGACTGCTTTAAAAATGTTGGACTTGTGAGCTTCCTGGCCTGATACTCCTCTGTGGACCAAGCATATTCCAGGGAAAGAGTCTTCAGTTCAGCCTTTAGCCTGGAAATGGATAATGCATTGGAGTATCAGAGAGCCATCAGGTTTTGGGATGTTGCTATTCATAGTATTCTGTGTAAATAATTTGCATGAGGGTACTGGAAATACGAATTCAAAATCAACAGATGGTACTAAGATTAAAATAAAAAATAATGTAATGAGATACAATTTTGATTTATTAAGCAATTGGGCCATGAGAGGAAATTTGCTGATTTAAAAAGGCAAATGAAGAACTAATTAGTCTCGGAATAAAATATTTTAAAAAGCCAGATGAGACAGCACAGTAATGAGAGAAAATCTTAAATAATGTGAGTGAGGGAATCAATATGATTCAACTAAACATTAGGAAAATGTTTATATCCCTGCTGTTCAGTTTTCTTGAACTGGTAATGTTGGGATTAAAAAAGAAGTATGCTTTAATATATACTGTATTTATATTTGCATTTCACCCTACACTTTGTGTTACAAAGGTGTCTTAAAGCCCAAAAGGAAGAAAAGAGCCATTGTGGAGCAGCCAGCCAGGCTTAGAAGTGTCTAGTCAAAATAGATGAGAGAGGTATAAAAATAAAAGGTGATTTGACAGAAGTGAGCATTACACTTAAGAAAAAATGAGGACAGAAATCCAATTTTCCCTACTTCTAGTCCAGCCAAATGTGCCTCCTGCATTTGACTGGCCTGAATATGTGGCATCTCATTTTATCTGGGTGAAAAAGAGGAAGATCTTATGTGCCATGGATAAATGTATGTAACACCAAGACGACCATGACACACAGCTGACCTGCAAAGAGTAGATTTATTCCATCATGTTGCTGGCTGGAGGATTCAAAAAGAGCAAGTAGAGACACATAGACTTCTAGGCTCAAATTAGCAGGGGCAAAACACAGTGAGGTCCTGCCTTGCATATCAAAGGGAGCCTGGAACATGTGCAAATCTTCACCAGGCTGTGTTTTACAATCTCTTATCTCCTTTCCCTGCTTACAAAGAGGCTCCAAGCCTATAAGAAGAATGCTTTTAAGTCTTTCACAATTTTCTGTTATCTTGTGAGAAAATTTCACTTCTTTAGTAGACAAAAAACAACCAGAATAAACACAAATACATGAATTCTCTGACACTGTTTTCTAACATCTCCTTGGTGCAAGATTTGTCTCTGAATGAAAACAATTCTAATCCAAATTATTTTTCTCACTTCTTGCCACTCTTCTCTTTTCCAACCCTTTCCTCCCCAGAGATCTCCAAACTCATTTCCATTCATGAACTGTGCCTGTTGTCCTTGTTTTAAATACTCAAACATCATTAGTCTTAGAGTACTGGATGGAATTCCTCCCTAAAATCACAGATTATAAGATATCTATTTCTCCATTGATATTGGAGCCTACGACGATAAGCCCATAAGGAGGAAAGATATTTGAATAGTTCTGATCTCATCAATTAACAGGACAAACTGAATTTCACAATTTTTTTTACAGTAATCAGTCATGACTACTATACTCAAAGGTGCATAAATGTTACAGGATCCTAATTTTCAAACTGTAATCAAAAGACTGCTGTGGTGTAAAGACTATTCCCAAAAGGTCCCTAAAGATAGAAGAGCAAGTTGATTATCAGTAAATTCATTAAGCAGGGTTTACACTTTTCTTATTTATCTTCTATACTTGTGAACTTAAAAAGTTAAGGTTCTTTGAAAAGCAGCTCTAGGAGAACTATTAGGCGTTTAAGTTGCCTAAAATGCAGATAAAGCCAAAGAGTATACTTAAAATGCTTAGTAAGCTAGTTCCCAGATTTCTGAGTGCCTATGAAAGCTGTTTTTAAATTACTTTTGAAATGCAACTTTGACAGACTCTACAAATAGAACAATCATGGCATACAGCAGTGTAACAATTCTGAGTCCTTCTGGGCATTAAGTGCTTTTAAGATATAAGAAAACCTGAGGCAGTAGGCATTTTTGTTTACCATTAATGCAAAAAGGCAAAAGGTGCCCTAAATATACATTTCACTTTGCAGTCCTAACTAAGATTAGTTAGACATGCTCATTAAAAAAAGGATGCTGCTACTTACCCACAATCTAAGAGAATTTTTTGTGGAATATTTACTAAAGCATTTATAATCGCATAACAAATTCTACTCTATTCTTGGAAGTACAGAAACCATTTAAAAACTGGCTTATTGGGGCTTTAAATACACTTGATGTTTGAAATTCTTGTTCTGACACTCAGACTAGGAATTAAAAATGTACTAGGTTCACAATCAAATCAACACCTGACTGTCTAAGAACAGCAATTCACTTTTCCTTTTTAATGAAAATACACAAAAAACTTTATCACATCAAGAATAAATGTGTAGAGAAAGTCACTTGATGTTATAAAGATATGTGTCAAGACTTACAAATAACTATCAACTTATGTTTAGTTGCAAAGCTATAACTACTTTCAAATCCAAATGAATCTAAAAATGAAACTAATGGTAAGAACTATTCCAATATAAGGCTGATTAATTAATTAATTGAGACATATGTTTTCCAGCTAACTTTTCAGATAGGTTAATATGCTATTTAAAATTCTATCTGAATTTGGTAACATTAAAAGAAGCACAAATATTTACATATTTAAGGAGAATCTAAATTTCATTTACCAGAATGAAAGGTTTTTCATACCTGTCTTGAAATATTGATACATTCTTGAGTCTGTTTAAGCCCAGGGTTCAGAAATTGCAAAACTGGCTTTAGAGTAGCAATATAACCATGTTATGCTGATATACCTACAAAGACTAAGGATATCCAGGTCAGCAATTGTGAAATGTTTTAAATAAGCTTTTTTCATTCACTTGTAATAACCTGGCCCCCCTTCTCTACCTTCTAGGACTTACTTTGTAGCTACCTTGGCTTCTCTCACTTGTACATCTACTTCCATGTTTTATTCTCTCCCTGCAGCCAAACCATCCACACTTTTTCACCTGTATGCACCTGTTTAAGCCTTTGCACCACGGGCACCAGACAACTGGCTTAGGGTCCCAACAGTCTACTCCCTACCTCCAGTCTGCAGATTTTAACAAGATTTTTTTGCACAGCACTTATCCCAGCTCTGAAATTCACTGCAGGTACACAGCATTCCCCCACAAATCTCTTCAGGCTTCCTCTCCAGTTGCTTCTCTCTTCTTCCTGCAGTGCTGTATCCCATGGCCTGGCATCACAAGCTGTCCCTTGGCTCCATCTCACTGCAGAGCTGGAGAGTTCCCCCGTCAGCTCTCCAAATGACGTCACATAAATAAGGGCAAGCTACTTGAACCATAACCTTTGGCCTTGTTCCCAAATGCTGAGAGGGGTTTTTTATGTGGTTGTGTAAGAGGAAAATGCTTTATGAGTTAGGAGAAGAGAGTAGGGAGAGACCAGGGGAGGATGAGCCAAGACACAGAGAAAGGAGGAAAAGAAAGACTGAATTTTTCTGAGGTTCTGTTTGCAGGAATGTTTCCCTGAGAAACAGAGACCTAATTACAACAGGTTTTTATTTAGTGTAATGTTACAAAGCTTCAGCTCTACTAGTAAGGCAACTACACAGAGACACTGATTGCTAATCAGACACTTTCACAATTACATTTACAAAAAATACAAATACATACTTATGTAATTGCATGAGAGAGACAGTTCTGAATTCGTAAACAGATATACTTGAAAAAGGTAAATACAAAAAGAGGAAACAATAAACCATTGTGAGACCAATTTAATACAACTGGGGAAAAAAAAAACAGAAAAAGTTTGTTCCTTATTTACATCTTCATAGAGTGGAAATTTTGCCATTAATTACCAGCAAAATTAGATGTGGCTCATTAAAATACAGCAGGTGATGAGTATTCTTAGTTTGCAGAAGTTGCTCAGTACTCGAAAGGCATGGATTCATAAATACATGACCTATGCTTAAAGAGCTGAGGTCTGGAAAGAACAGAAAGTCACATCAGAGACACATGAACCAAACAAGGACTGAGAAAATGGGTTGCTGAAGATCAAGGCTGAAGTGCACTAACTAAGCTTGGCAGACAGATCATGATGAACACAGGACGCCTATTCACATAACACTTGCCTTAAAGCAAAGTATTAGTTCCTCCCTTCCACAAACACTGAATTTTCTCTTAAGAAGTTCTTATGTCTAAAAACAAATGTTTTGAGAATGAAACTGTGTGTATACGTTTCACTTATGGTAAAAAGATTATTTACCTAAATAATGTAGCTGCACTTTATGAAAGTTCAAAGAAAAACAAGCTGTAAAAATAAAACTCTGTGAAATGACTTTTCAAAACTGTTAATCTCAACCTCCTTTAAAATACTCTGTGATAATCTTAAACTAGTATTATTTTAGCAATAATACTTTAAAAATAATGTGTAAATGGAGAACATTAAATTAATGGATGCATAGCACAAGATACAAATTTATCCCTCGATAATCCTGCTGTTTGGAAAGTAAATCAAACTCAACAGTGATAGGTTTTAACAAATGAAGTTTTAGAAACAATTCATAAAAATGATCAAATCTATAAATTGCTTTCTTTCACAGCTTATATGCAACTGTCTAACTTGCCAGATGCTTAGATATTCCCTGATTAAATCATACATGTGCCTTACTTGCAAACAGATTTTATAAACCTGGTAAGCACTTTTGAGTGGTAGAGGTTGCCCTTCTTTGTGGGCTATCTGCAAAGGCTTGGGGTTTTCCTATAACTTTTGTGAGCAAAGTTCTGATGTCTTGTCCTGGGTAGTATTTTTGGCTCTTGTGCAGAAAAAAAATTTATATTTTGTATGTCTGTGTACAGTTTCTCTTTTGGCAGTGCTTTGCGAGAAATATAAGGGGTCTCGCATTACCGTAGCTTTGTGTAGTGGAGCAGGAAACATTTTCCCCCCATGCCCTCCCCACAGCCTGTGCCAGAGGTGACCTGAGAGTAGATGCCTGTGAACTCTGCTGACTCCTGCACAGACCTGCAGCTTCCTAGTCATGGACAACACATCCAGGCCTGGGGGCTGGAGTGGGTGTGATAAGGCAGTGATTTTGGAGCTTTCTGGATAATTTTATCCTTAATTTCTAATAAGGTGAACCACAAAAGAAGTACCATATGAGGAATTTGTAGTGCATAGTGGCAGATGCTTTATTCATTGCTGATAAAGTGTGCTGCCAGTAAATGTTTAATTAAATGTTCCTTTGTGTTAAACAAGAAATTTTGAAGACACAAAAGCTACGAAAGAGGAAGAGAAAACATGGACACAACAGGCTTGGAAAAAAATCTTCAGGATAGGGAATGGTATTATAACCAAAGGTAAGTACTGATAACACCAGAGCCTTGCTGTGAAACTCAGGAACACTACTGGAGCAGGTTGTTGGCCTGAAGTAGATCTCGGGATCCTGCACTCTGCTTCTAGATATGCCAGTCAGGTTCATGTTCTCTTAGAGAAGTCACTTACACTCTCCAGCATTAGTTTCTCTCTTTAACTTCATTAACAATAATTATATTTTTCTCCTGTAACTTTGTTAGTCTTTCTCATTCACACTGTGTAAAGTAAAAGGAAAAAAAAAGTAGAAAATACAGCAGTGTTAAATCATCATCTAATTCAATCTCTTTCTCTGAGTGAAGATTAAATAGATCTAGGGAATTTCAGATCATACAGCTTTAAAGGCCTGCAGTGGTAGAGACAACGTCTCCAGGAAAACAATTCTAGTGTTTATTTATACCAGCCATAGAAATACATTTCCTAGATGCTGACATGAGCCTTGTCTAATGTACTTTAACATTATTATTACTTTTTCAAACATTAATGTGAAAATGGGTAGTAGCTTTCACCTCTTGCAACAACCTTAAAAAAATCAATCTGCCTCTGGCATGTTTTCTTTCTGGACACCAAAGACTTTCCTCTGACAATGTTTTCTGGATCCACGGTGACCAACAGTGCTCTCCCATGGAACCTCTGCAAATAAAAATCTCTGAAATATGCCAAACTGTAATTCAGCTGAGCTTTACAACAGTGGCACACTTTCCAATCCCTCCTTTGGATCAGTAATGGAAAAATGGAAGAGTACCAGATACAGGATGGATCCTATGGAGCTCTCTATTCAATACATTTACATTCTCATTTTGACAGGGTCCTGATGGATGACAAGAATTCTCCAGATGCATCCTATCAGTTCTGTAACTGCCCTTAGAGCATCACTTGGTGTGGATTGGTCAGAACATGAGAACAAAAAGGTGCAAAAGCACTTCCCAGAAGCCTTTTTACATATTATTCTTGTTCCATTTAATAGCCATATAAACTCTCTTCGTTTTACTAATGCACTTTCAGAATGATTACTTATTTTTCATGTATCCAGCTAGTGCCATTTTGCTCTGTGCCTTGGTCCTTCTGATTTTATTTCTGATGCTTATATTGCTGTTTCACACATACCTGCAGTAAATTGACAGAAAGAATTCTTAGTTGCCATTTTATTTCAACTTGACATCAAGCTCATGATGCAGTCCCACTAGTTTCTCACTACATTTACCGACATTTCTATGGGAAGATATAGAAGAGTATGGGAATCAAAAAGATGTATGGAAAACAAACAATAAAATAAGCTCAAAGAAGAGGCTGACTCACTCCACGTTATGGAGAAAGGAAATGAGAAAAGGAATATTTAGCTACATAGGAGACAGGAATGATGAACATCATCATGTATGTTGTTATTTCTACACATTTCAAATTTATTTCATCACTTCATTCATTTATTTAATTACAGTACTTACATGTGAGTGACTTTGCTTAGACTGTTGAAGGAATGGGCCTCCAGACTCTGAAGTGTTTCATCTATAGAGATGTAACTAAACACCAGCAAACAGAAAAATGAACAGGTCTCAGACACTGGGAAGCCACAGCTAGTGCCCATCATGTCACTTCATTTGTTATCTCATTATTTTTCTTATCCAGATATGATGACACTCAGAAAGAACCTGAGAGAGCAGGATTTAAATCAGATCAACACTTGGCAGCAGCTATAAGGCCCTCTCCCAGCCCTTATTTTCTTCCTTCTCCCTCTCTCTACCTTTCTTTGCTTTTTTCCAACCTCAACATCCCCTGTGTTGGTGCCCACCAGCTGCCCCTGTTGTTCTCTGCTGTTGATGGAGGGCTTGGTGACACATGGGGCACTTCAGGAGAGGACAAGCAGGAGCAAGGGAATGGAAACTGAGTTGAGGCTGTGCTGTATCAGCTGGCACTGGGGAGCACAGGAGGTGCAGATACATGCAAGGAGTGGGGATTTGTGTGGTGGCACTGCCTGTGGGACAGCAGTGTGCACAGGGTGGCAAAGGCACTGTGTTGCACAGGAAAGTGTGCACAGGGAAATTGTGCTTTACATGGGGCTGATGGTGGAGAGAACTGTGGGATGTTCCTTTTTGTGGAGAAGCTGTGGAGAAAATACTTTGAGGAACTACAGACTGGGTGTTTGTGAGGTACTCGTGAATGTGACCCCAAAGCATCATCCTAAACCCAGAAAAAATGTTCCTTATCCTTGACCTTAAAAGTCTTGAATGTTCCATATGCCCTTAAGTCAGCAGAAAACACCAGGTGAAGCCCTTTAACCAAGATTTAGTGTATTTGCATTATTAACAGTGGAAACCATAAATTTCTCTTGCATTTGAATAGCCTATAAAACTTTTTTTATTCAGTGATGCCTTTCTGACAGGAATTAGCTTTGCAATTAAGCACATAATTAAAATGTTTTTTCTTTCATTCATGTGGAAAAGCAGCAGAGAGGGAAAGAATCTCTACTTCTGGCTATCAAGAGCACATAGACATGCATTCATTTAAGAGAAATTGCAGCTCTAAAATTTTTGTTTAAACAAGGTTCATAAAGAGGACAACTAAATCTTTTATTCAGTACAGATAAAAAACCCATGTTTATTTGTGGAAATCATATAGTAGCCACCATATAGCAAAATGAACTGCTGTATTTTGAACAGTAAACACAGTATATATTCCCCTGTTGAAACATCAGAATATTTTCTAGATGAATTAGGAAAACCAGGAATGATCTGGTAATTTTCATTGCACAGGTTTTCATTGCACGGAAATTATGGGCTGGGAGAGGCAAATGAGACATGTGGAACATTAGAGGCCAAGACATACACATAAAAGTTGTAGTTAAAACACAGGTACTGATTGCCTAACCTGAAGTTTATATCAAGAATGTGGGAGTTAAGGTTTTGTCGTAGTAGTAATGCTATAAGAAATATCCAGATGGGAATGGACACTATCCAAATTTAAATTGCCAGTTGGAGCTTTTGGAGCCGAAAAAGGGCTGACACCCTTTTATATTTAATCAAACTCTGTTCTAAACTAAGTTTATCCTTTTTATATATAATACTATACATCATGCGAGGGATATTTCTCTCTCCAAAAAAACCCCAAATGATACTGTCTATCTAATTAAACTGAGATGGTAAATGAAGCTTCAGATATCCCAGAACAATTACTTAAAAGGATGTTAGGAAGTTTTTATTTCAATATTTCTGGATGAAACTATAAAACATAATAGGCAGGCCATGTTTCCCCAAAGTCCTTTTTCATGAATCCTTAAATGGTAATTCTCAGCTATTCAGTCAAGGCTCATATAAAATCAAGACTTGCAACAAACATCAAGGGCAAGAAAAAGAATTCCTATTGCTACATTAGTAGTAAAATCTGAACAAGAAAAAGTGGGCCTGTTACTGAATGAGGTGGCTTATTTAGTTAACAGTGGCAGATTGTGGACAGAGCCCTCCTGAGGTCCCTTCTCAATTACATGGCTCTGATTCTGGGGAGTGAATGATGAGGTGGCAGAGAAATTCACTGCATCAAACAGACATGCACAGGATCACAGATCACGGGCCAGTGACAAGGACAACTTTTTGTCAAGATTGCTGACATCAATGAGGAGTTCAGTGCAAGGGCAGCTGCTGAGGAATCCATTCAGCGCCAGTAGCTCGGTTTGCAGCTGCAGTGTGAGCTGCAGGTTGAGCTCTGAGCAGTGGGAGCCCAAGGCATGGGGCCAGGAACTGCTGACCCTTTGATAACCAAGGGGACCCGTGGCACAGCCGGGTGAGGGGCACACTCAGAGGCACAGCAGGAGCCAATGACCACAGACTTTTGTGGGCTTCAACTGTGAGAGTATAAAAGCCCAGGGATTCCTTTGTTCAGGGTCCCTCCTTGGAGGCACCAAACTCGGGCTATTTTGTTATTTAGTTATTGAATCAAGATTAAACTATTAAAAGATCTGGACATCTGAGCCTTTGCTATGGGAAATGTGGGGTCGAGCTGGTAATGGTGTGAACGTGACTCTCAGAGCGGCTCCTGGATGGTCAGACAGGAAAGTTTCCTTAACACAGCCACCTTCAATGGGACACATGTAGACAAAGCTGGTCCTGCTTTTGTGGACTGTATCTATACATATGTTTGCACACAAAGGAAGTGACACAATGGAAGTCTCTCTCACATCACACAAATATTAATGTTTCGGCGAAAGTCCATCTCTAGTCTAGAAGTGCCCCTGGTCTCCAATGAGATGTGCTACAAATCATGCTGGCAGCTGGAAACAAATTTTTAGCCAGGACTAGCAAATAAATATGTTAATTTGTTATGAGTGAAATGATTTCCTGTAATTTGCAAACTAAAAAAAAAAATGTTGTATAACTTTATTTATCACATCCAGTTCAATAAAGGAGGAGTGGTCTTGTTCACAAATGCACAGAATGCCTTCCTATAACTGGTTCAGGTTATAAACAATAGAATTATTACCTTCAATTCTAAAATGTAAGTGGTGAGGTAGCAAAGTAACACAAACATTTTCATAAGTTTTTATACACACAGACAGAATTTTGGAGAAGGAGACTAATTTTAAACAAAAATTTAAAGGAATAGTATCAGAAACTGAACAGAACTTACATCCTAGAGATGTTGGGGAGATTGGAAAAAGCATCACTTGGAATTTTTCTTAGATGAGTCTCCAAAAACCTCCTAGAGAAACAAAAGTTTGGCAGTTAATATCCTTTGCTAAGCACAATTTAACATTAAAAAGTCCTAAACAGCTTCAGCTCTGCTCCAATATTTTTGTTCTTATCTTGTCTTTTCTCTGTGTTGCCATCTTTGCCTCATTTATATTCACGTTTCATTATGTGGCTTGTTTTGTTTGGTGTGCTCCATCAATCTAAATTGCATCTTTCTGCATCATCCCTCCCAAGAACTCAGCAGTCAGTGGTGATGATGGACCTTCCAAAACTCCAGAGCATGACCAGCAAAATATATTTTCCCATTGAAGTTAATGAAGTATTAAGAGAATTCTTTTAATAATTTCAGGCTCCACAAAGATATCCAGTCCCTCATTCTGAGCAAGAAATTCAGATATGTCAGCAAAAATTGAATTAGAGCAATTGCATACTACCTCCACAGAATTCTCCATTTCCTTTGTAATAAATACTACATTCTTCCTCCCCAAACATCTGATGTGGGGGTGGCATGTACCTTACCCATCTGCAGGAGATTTCAGAAAAACCTGCAATATTTAAGTGAGATACTTATCCACAGCCAAGCTCTTAACAGAATGAATCTGCAGCAGACTCACTCCTCTAAATAAGAAAGGAGGAAATGCTTTTGAAAATCAGCCTATGATAGCTTTTAAACTTATGGTTACAACCTGTTGTTGCTAATCTTTGGTTTTCCAATACAGTTTGGGAATACCCTTACAGAATATCTAGTCAATTAATAGTTTGAAGAATAATCAAGAACAAACAAAAAACTTTTCTCCTAGTTGCTATTTAACAACAGTTAAAGAAAAAAGAAACAAACAAATTAGGATGATTTCCTGATTCTGTTTTGTTTCATAATGCCAAATATCTGATTACTATAATTATATTTGATTTACATAGCCAAATATATTATCACCTTGAGATTTATCAAGCTTCTGGAACTTGCATATAAGAAATAAAACTGTAGAAACAGAGTTTAATAATAACAATATATGTGTAAATTACTAAAGGTTTTGTCTTGAATTAAAGCATAAATTAAGAGAATGTATATTCCTATAATCCCAAGGGAAGAATCTACTTCCCCAGTCTACCTTCTCTACTCCATATACTTGTTACAAGAATGAGTAAAGGCTTCTACTTTTCCAACAGTGGGTTGATATTTTTCCTGACCTCAATACACCTGGCTCCAAACAAGCTCCCAACCACGGGAATGTCAATTGGTCTAGAGGTTATGTCCATATAGGCATGTTATTTTAACATCCACAGCAGTATCAGTGATATTACTTCAGTAATATATATTAGGGAAGTAAGTATATATTTGACATAGTTGCCTCTTCACTTTAAAAGAATTTTTAAATACACATCTGTAAAACACAATGAGTAAATACACACCACCCAAAGAATTTCAGATTGAAATTATATTATTTATCATTTGAATCACGTCAACAAAAGCTTTATGTATTTTAATGAACTATTATCCACCAACACAGGGGGGAAAATTATCATATGTCAATATGAAACAGAGTTTGTCAATTTGAAACAAGGTAAAAAAAAATACATCTTAATTTCATTTTTCTGAGAAAATTATAACAAGCAATGACCTTCTAGCTTTTATATAGGAGAAATAAACATGACAACAAAGTAATGGCTAGGTAAACAGCTATTGACACATTATTTTCTAGGTTTTTACGTCCAATTAAATCCAACACAAACAAAAATATATTTTTTAAATTATTCTGAAATAAATCTTTCAGTGGTGCTAGAAAATAGCTAGAAAAATAACTAGAAAAAGGCATTTTACATAGTGATATTCGTGCTGAGCTTACCAGAAGATGATTACCACCTAGTGTCCAATGCTAGTATTACCAATGTAGTAGGAATGAGGGAAAGATTGACACAGCAAAGGAACTCTGAAAGTACGGAATCACTTCTGAATATGCAAGAATACATAGCTGCTTTCCTACAACTAGCAGTCCAACAGAATAACAAAAAGTATCCCTCAAAATTGGCCAAGCCATAAGAAATTAAAGAAATACTAGAGTCTTTCAAAATGAAATTGTACAGCTCCGTGTTTGGAGCACGTAGGTACTGAAAGTAAACTCTTACTGCTAATGTATCCTCTTCCTGCAAACTGAGGTACATATGGACACTGTCAGACTGACAGGCGAGAATTTAGGTTGGTTACTTGCTATTTTATAGCAAACAGAAAACACCCATCCACAATGTTGGAGCTTATTCTTGCTCGATTTGTGATCACCCGGAGCTTCTGACTGGATTTGAGTAAAAAAATACTTTACAGGAAGGAATGATCCCATCACCAGTCAGTTTTCAGATGACACCAAGATGGGCCAGAATGCTGATCTGCTGGAGGGTAGGAAAGCTGTATAGAGGGTCCTGTATAGGCTGGAATGATGGGCCAAGGCAACTGTATGAGGCTCAACGATGCAAAGTGCCAGCTTGTTGTGTCCCTCCCAGCTCCTTGTGCACCTCCAGCCTGGTGGGGTAGTATGAGAAGCAGAAAAGGCTATGACTCTCTAAGCACTGCTGAACAATAATTAATACATCCCTGAATTACCAAGTCGTTTTCCAGCACAAATAAAAATCCAATCCAATCCATAGCACCATACTTGGTACTATGAAGAAAATTAACTCTATTCTAGCCAAAATCAGGCCACTTTTCTGCAACTTTTTTTTTCCCTTTGCTCCCAGGCCTCTTAAGTCCTTTTCCTGGCAGCACAGCCTGAGGAAATGGAGCATTACCTGGAGTAGAGGATAGAACAAAGAGCACTGAAGTGTACCAGACATACAGCAATCTATGGGACCAGACATGTTACACTTAAGGGCAACGAGGGCACTGGCTGATATCATTCTGGGGCTACCCTATCATCTTTGAAATATCATGGTGATCAAGGGAGGTTATGTCTGAAAACCAAACGCAGCATGCACGTCTTCCAGTGAGGCAAAAAGGAGGATCTGAGGAAACTCAGGCTAGTGGCTGCTATGTACTTATTTTTTGTGCGCAAGTAATTTTATACATTTGAATGTCCTTTTGCAGGTGCTATGTATATGATCAAGGGCAAAAAAAAATCCTTTATTTTCATCTATATTTCTATCTTAATAATTCCTAACATTCAGTTTGACTTTTTGACCTCTGCCGAGCAGCTGGCAGCAATTATAGGTACTTAGTGATTCTCTGATTAAACACAATAGTAGCCAGCAATTACAGCCTATTCTTATTCTCTTTCCCTGTAGGAGGTGACCCTCTTCAGATAGCTCTTTTCTGAAATTTCATGGTCCTGTCTGAACTTTCTTTGCAGCAATTTATAGGCTTTTAGTTCAATATTTCAGAAACCCAGCTCTTCTCTATTGTAGTTAGAGTACATTTTATTGCAGGCCATCATAAAAGTTTAAAGTTCAGGGTAAAAAAAAAGCAACAATATTGGTTTTAGGTCGAAATCAAAATTTAGTTCAAAAGTAATGAAATAGGTATGTCTGTGATCACAATAAAAGAAAATACATGAGTCTGTAGTGTTTTCATATGGCAATTGGATGAAGTCCCAGGTCATTGGAGAGGGGGAAGCCTTGTACCCATCTTTTAAAAGGGTAGAAAGGAGGACTGTGGTAACTATTGACCTGTCAATCTCATCTCTATTCCTGGAAAGATCCTCCCAGAAGCTGTGCTAAGGCACATGCAAAACAGGGAGGTGATTTGAGACAGCCAGCACAGCTTCACCAAGGGTATGTCCTGTCTGATCAACCCAGTGGCCTCTGATGGAGTGACTACTTCAGTGAACAAGGGAAGGACTACAGATGTAATTTATCATTTTATTATTTATCTGGCCTTCTGTAAAGTGTTTGGCAGAGTGCTCCACAACATCCTTCACTGTAAATTGGAGAGAGATGGATTTGATTAGTGGAATGTTAGATAAGAAATTGGCTGAATGGTCACATTCAGAGTGTTGTGGTCAATGGCTCAGAGTCCAGATGAAGAACAGTGAAAAGTGTTGTGCCCAGTAGCGGGCAAATACACAAGTCTTGTGCCCAGCAGAGAATAATACCTTCATCAATTAGATAAACAGTTGGATCAAGTGAACCTTCAGCAAATTCATTGATGACATGAAGCTTAGTGATGCACTTGATACACCTAAAGGATGGAATGTCATCCAGAAAGACCTGTACAAGCTCAAGAAATAGGCCCATGGAAATCTCATGTAGTTCAAGAAAAACAAATGCAAGGTGCTGCACCTGGGTCAGGGCAGCCCCCAGTATTATCACAGGCTGGGGATGAACAGATTGGAGCAGCCCTGCTGAGAAGGACTTGGGGGTGCTGGCGGGTGAGAGGCTGGACATGACCCAGCAATGTGCACTTGGAGCCTGGAGAGCCAATTGTATGCGTGCAAAGCAGTGTGGGCAGCAGAGCAAGCGAGGGGATTCTGCTCCTCTGCTCTAGTGAGACCCTACCTGGAGTACTGCATCCAACTCCAGAGTACTGAGCACTGGAAAGATGTGGATCTACTGGTGTGGGCTCAGTGGAGGGCTATGAAGATGATCAGAGAGCTGGAACCCCTCTCTATGAGGAAAGGTTGAGAAAGCTGGGCTTTTTCAGCCTGCAGAAGAGAAGGCTCCAGAGACTTTATTGCAGCCTTCCAGTACTGAAAGAGGACTTCTAACAAAGTTAGTAGTGCCTGTTGCAGTAAGGCAGGGTGTTATGATTTTAAATTAAAGATGGTCAATTAAGACTAGATATAAAGAAGACATTTTTACAATGATCATGGTGAAACCCAGGCACAGATGGCTCATAAAGGTGGTAGACTAATCATCTCTGGAAGTATTCAAGCTCAGGCTGGATGGTACTCTGACCAACCTGATCTAGTTGAAGATGTCCCTGCTCCTTGAAGAGGCGTTACTCTAGATGATCTTCAAAGCTACATTCCAACCCAAACTATTGTATGATTCTGTGCTAAATTATAGTATTAGGTTTCATTTCAATTACCACTACGGGCTCTCCAGCCTCTATATTTATGTATCTACATTTTTGTGAGAAAAAAATAGCTCAAACTTTTCATGTTGTGTGATTCAACCTTTCTTTCTAGAGTGCCATTTAAAATGCCTGTTTCCTCAGATCCAGACAGATCACACTCACTGGCTGGAGTTCAAGAGAGAACTAATCTTCTTTAAGTATGTGTCAGCAGCTCATTGCCTACATTTAGGCTTAAATTGTAATGTTTACTGTAGCTGCTCTCATTGCTTTGACTTGAGTTCATAGCGTTGCACTTTGCAAAATCCTGAGAGTATCATTTCCCAATGACTTGGGTAAGGTATCAGGGCACTGTCTGGATTGCACAAGCTTGAATAGAATAGAAGGTGTTGACATAAAATGGCCTTTTGCAGATGGCAAAGTAGAAAGCTACTTTTTCTACTCTAAATTTTGGCTACCACATAGTAGCCATCTAAGTGTGGTTAACAAGCTGCTATGCTATTAGTGGCTTCACAACATATATTGTTAATTTTTTTGAGACACTTTAATGTATATTGTGTGAACATAAGGATATGTAAGGGCTGAGTCCAGCAGAACACAAAAGCATGTTTAAAATTGAGTTTTGAGGAACTGAGACTGTATCTCATTTTTCTTATTCATGTTTTGGAAGATTAGCATTTCACAGTAGTCTGTCTGAACTGCATGCGTGAAGGTTCAGTCACACTTGGTGATGAAGGCAGATTATGTAGACATTTTTAAAACACTTCCTGAGACAGTCCCGTTTTCAAAATATAATTATCTTCTACAGACTGTTTTGAGGTTCTGTAAACCCATGTTAAGGAAAACATCAAACATTTATTGATTTTGCAAATATATAAACAGACTGTATGAGTCAGATTCATGAAAAGTTGCCCTCTTAACTGAGATTAGCTATTTGCAAAAAATCTGTAAATTATTCCTTAGTAGTCACATGGATTTTTTTTTTTTTTGGTAAAATTTAATCTTTTTTATTCCTTTTACAGATGTATCAATAAGCTCTGTTTCCCAGTTCAAGAGAAGGCTGTTGTGTGCTTCTGAAGTGTAATGGGTTGGAAATGTTATGTCGAAAGAAAACACTGTAATGAAAACTGACTATAGTAGCAATTCAAGATTCGGTGTAGTGTAACACTTACATAATCAGTCTGTTAAACCACTGTTGAAATCAACTCAAAAAATAAGAGATTTTTAACTCTGGTATAAGCTTTTTTGCTACTGTGATGATCAAAACTCATCATCTTCTCAAACAAGGAAATTATACAAATTAATTTCTACTGCCTTATCACCAGTGTCTTCTGTAAAAATCTGTGATATTCGTATTAAGGTTAATCTCTTCACAGCATTTACAAAAGAACTACTTGCAGTCCTTCTGCTTTCTGTTGAGCAAGCTATGTGTGTAGTTAAAAAATGCTGGAGTGATGCTTGTTTCTACTAGGAATGGCAACAGCTTTTTGGTTTGTGCTTGTACAGTTCCTAGCACTTGATGGGTTTCTGTGCCACAACATGGGAAATTTAAATGTTCCAAATGTACAATAAATGTTACCTATACAATGAATTATAAGGAATGAAAGACAATATTGTAGTCAATGTTCACAAGGTATCATTTTGGTCTTCAGTAGTTTCTCTGTTCCCATAGTCCCTCTTTCCTGTTCTTCATCAGCTCACTTTGAGTTGGCCAGTGTATGTACACTAAAGCAGAGCACAGTTTGTAAGTTACCTCAAGAACCCTTAGAACAGTGCTTCAACTTATCATTGGGATTATGAACAAATCCTTTCCCTTTAACATCTCACTTTAACTGAGACGATAATACATACTAATTTTTTATCTAGTGTATTGGACATATTATATGTCAAATGTAGGATTGTTGTATGTTAATATCAGGATTATAGAAGCAATACCATGCTTTTCTAAGTAAAATATGTAGGTAAATATAATAAAAAGTATCAGAGTTGACAAGAAAGTATAGTTTTATGTAAAATATAGTATTTAGGAAACATTTTATGTTGCAGCCATGTACACAATTATTTAAATCATTGCCTGAAAGACAACTGATAAAACAATTTCATGGATTTGGTAAGTATAATGGTGTTTGTTAAAAAAAAATTAATTATTTTAAGAAGTTTCAAATCTGGCTTTGTCTTCAAAAATAGTCAAATAGTTTTACAAATGAAAATAACTAAATATTTTTTTGAAAATTAATTAATTGCAACTAAAACATTATTTCAAAATGTGTAGCCATTCTATATTACCTACAGAATATACAGAATATGTGGGCATTAATAAAAAGGCAATATTCTACCTATGGCAAATATACTGGAGCAAATGCAGAACTGTAGCTTAATACCTAGTGTAAAGAGCATATTTTTGAATACTGTACTGGTTTTGTGTCTATTTATATACCTATTTATTTATATTCCACTGTCCTTGCCTAACATCCTCTTGTTCAATTTCAATCAAGTCTGATTATGTTGATATTAAAATAGCACCTGGG
>VWZS01002238.1:63338-125245 GCA_013397075.1 Rhabdornis inornatus | reverse complement strand
TTGTTGGGCTGGGCTGGGCTGGGCTGGGCTGGGCTGGGCTGGGTTTGGTTGAGCTGGGCTGGGCTGGCTGGGTTTGGTTGAGCTGGGCTGGGCTGGGTTTGGTTGAGCTGGGCTGGCTGGGTTTGGTTGAGCTGGGCTGGGCAGAGCTGCACCCCGTACTCACTGTTGGGGTCCAGGCTCTCGCAGAGCTCCGTCTTGGCCTCGCCGTTGGGGCGGTCGCTGGGTTTGTGGGACAGACGTGAGGACATGGTGGCCGCCGTCACCACGGCCTTGAAGCTGCGCTTGCGCTTCTGCACGTTGAGCTCGGGGTGGAAGATGATGATGTAAACCTTGGGCAT
This sequence comes from Rhabdornis inornatus, assembly GCA_013397075.1. NCBI lineage: Eukaryota > Metazoa > Chordata > Aves > Passeriformes > Rhabdornithidae > Rhabdornis > Rhabdornis inornatus. The sequence goes on along the minus strand of VWZS01002238.1, from coordinate 124,907 downwards.
GTAGAGCATCCCCAGCGCCACCGACGCGCTCAGGTTCATGGAGATGGTGAGCGTGGTGGTCTGGATGTAGAGCTGTGGGACCAGACAGGGGTCACACACAGAAATAGCACTGCACACTCAAACACTCATTTCAAAATGTAAAATTATTTATAACCAGTCTGTGTGTGTCACACACACAGCACTGCACACACAAATACACATTTAAAAATGTAAAATTATTTATAACAATTTGTATGTGTTACACACACAGCACTGCACACTCAAACACTCATTTAAAAATGTAAAATTATTTATAACCAGTCTGTGTGTGTCACACACACAGCACTGCACACTCAAACACTCATTTCAAAATGTAAAATTATTTATAACAATTTGTATGTGTTACACACACAGCACTGCACACAGAAATACACATTCAAAAATGTAAAGTCATTTTTAACTAGTTTGTATGTGTTACACACACAGCCAGCACTGCACATACAAATACCCAGTGTGAAGAGATTTCNAAAATTATTTATAACCAGTCTGTATGTGTTACACAGCACTGCACACACAAGCACTCATTTAAAAATGTAAAGAGATTTTTAACCAGTCTGCACATGTTACACACACAGCACTGCACATAAAAACACTCGCTTAAAAATGTCATTTATAACCAGATTGTATGTGTTGCACACACAACACTGAGTGCAGAAATACTCATTTAAAAATGTAAAGTCATTTTTAACCAGGCTGTATATGTTACACACACAGCACTGCACACAGAAATACACATTCAAAAATGTAAAGTCATTTTTAACTAGTTTGTATGTGTTACACACACAGCCAGCACTGCACATACAAATACCCAGTGTGAAGAGATTTCTAACCAGTCTGCACATGTTACACACATGGCTGGGGCTGCAGTACTTCATACACACACACACACACACACATTTTACACCGATTTTTCAGCAGTTTGCACATGTTATACACATGGCTGGGGCTGCAGCACTGCACACACACACACCCATTTTACACTGATTTTTAACCAATTTGCACATGTTATACACAGCCAGGGGCTGCAGCACTGCACACACACACACACCCATTTTACACTGATTTTTAACCAGTTTGCACATGTTACACACATGGCTGGGAGCTGCAGCACTGCACACACACACACCCATTTTACACTGATTTTTAACCAGTTTGCACATGTTACACACACAGCCAGGGGCTGCAGCACTGCTCACACACACACCCATTTTACACTGATTTTTAACCAATTTGCACATGTTATACACAGCCAGGGGCTGCAGCACTGCTCACACACACACCCATTTTACACTGATTTTTAACCAATTTGCACATGTTATACACAGCCAGGGGCTGCAGCACTGCACACACACACACACCCATTTTACACTGATTTTTAACCAGTTTGCACATGTTACACACACAGCCAGGGGCTGCAGCACTGCTCACACACACACACACACATTTTACACCGATTTTTAAGCAGTTTGCAGTGGAGATGTGTGAGCTGACACCTTTGCACTGCAGCCACCGTGCTGTCCCACACAAATCCCTGCCTGATCCAGCAGCAGCCTCGGTGCCAGGAATTAACACAATTCCCACAAAGTTATGGCACAGCTTTGGCTCAGTTATTCCGAGCACAGATCAGATTGGGATTGAAATAATTCTGATATAAATTAGGGTTTAGCTGAGCTGTGAGTTATTAGAAGAGAAGCTATACTAGCACAGGTTAGTAGGAGTTTCTGGCTTTTAAAAACATTGAGGAAAGTGGGATTTTCTTGTTTTTACCATACTTTAATTCTCTGCAAATCACTGCAGTAACTTTGCAGAGGGTACACAACAATCTCTGTGCTCGTGGCACTCAGCTCTGCTCCTTATTGTGGAAAAATATTTTCAAGTCAGAGAACAGGTACTGAGATGAGTATTCAAAGAAACCACAGGGATTAAAAAATGTGCTCTGCAACTATACAGGGGTAGAAAAGCCTTTTTTACCCCCTTCTCTTTTTTTTAAACTGTCTTTCCAGAGGACACACATAACAGATAAACCAGAACAATTCTCAGGACTTCAGAGGGTTCAGCACAATTAAAAGGCACAGAGATAGAACAATCCAGGTGTGGGGGAGCTGAGGAGGCAGCAGCACCTCTGCAGATCCTCTTCAGAAATTAAATATACAGGAAATGCAGAGAGATGGGAAAAGCTTCAGAACACTGTTTGCTCTTCTCCTCCCATTTCTGATGGAAAAGCTCTGGGAACAGCACAAATGTCCCCAGAACATCAGGACTGCCCCTGCCCCTGGCTGTCCCTGCAGGTGGCACAGAGAGGTGCCCCCAAGTATTTAATTTTTGTATTTTTATAATATACAATTTTATAATTATATAATCTTAAAATTATGTAATATAGAATTTTATTTTTTTAAAGAAAATTTATAATTATTTTAATAATAATAAATTAATTTTTATCTAATTAGGGGCATTGTGCAGCAGTGCCCAAGAGCCTCCCCAGGCCCAGGCAGCAGCTCCTGTGCTCCAGGGCTGCCCCAGTGGGGAACTGGTCTGACTGGGAGCTGCCTCACCTTGGGCATCTTTTGATCCAACACCTTCCCTGCTGCACGGGCTGTGCCCAGCAGAGCAGCAGCAGCTCAGGAATTCATTTTTTATTTTTCCTGCTGGAAAGGGGTTGAAGGTGAAATGATTATTTAATCAAAGGGGTCTTTGGCAGCACCTCGCCAGGGTTCCCACCTCACAAATACTGATGGGAGATAAAAGACGAGGGAGAAAAGAGCATTTGTAGAACAAGGAGGGATGAGTGACACACAAAGCTTCTCATGACAAATGGGAGCAGCCTAAAGATAAGGGAAACTAATAGATATGCTTATTATGCAGAGCCTCAGTTTTATGTGTTTTATCTCTGCTTTGTGGTTTCACCAGCCAGACATAAAAATGCAGTTTACGTGAAACTATTTCATTTCTGATTTCACTTCTTCTGATAAATTCTGGGGAAGCATTTTAGATGAATGCAAATGGCTGACTTAGAGTACAAAGGATCAGATTTAACTGACAATGGGACTCCAATAACTCGAGCGTGCCTTTTACAGCTGGCTGCTGAACCTGGCAGCTCCCAAACCTGAGATTAAATTAAGAAATTAAGATGCAGATTTAGTGAGAGATGCTCGAATTTGACACGAATGAGAACTGGGACCGAGCTCGTTCAGCCTGGAGGGGAGAAACTCTGGGGTGACACAGCTGGGGTGACACAGCCTGGTGACACAACTGGGGCCCTGCAGTGCCTGAGGGAGCTCCAAAAAACTGGAGAGAGAGGAATTCCAAGGGATGGAGGGGCAGGGAATGGCTTCCCACTGCCAGAGGGCAGGGATGGATGGGATATTGGGAAGAAATTCCTGGCTGGGAGTGTGGGGAGGGTGGGGACGGAATTCCCAGAGCAGCTGTGGCTGCCCCTGGATCCCTGGCAGTGCCCAAGGCCAGGCTGGACACTGGGATTTGGGACAGTGGAGGTGTCCCTGCCATGGCAGGGGTGGCACTGGGTGGGATTTAAGGTCCCTGGATGGGATTTGGGGTCCTTGGATGGGATTTCAGGTCTCTGGATGAGATTTAAGGTCTCTGGATGGGATTTGGGGTCCCTGGATGAGATTTGAGGTCCCTGGGGTGTCCCTGCCATGGCAGGGGTGGCTTTAAGGTCTCTGGATGGGATTCAAGATCCTTCCAACCCAACCCAACCCAACCCATCCCATGCAATGACTGGAAGTGTTTCCAGAGGAAATCCAGGCTTTCCAAAGCCAGCCTGGTGTTGGTCTCCCAGGCCAACCCTGGAGGGTTTGAAGCCACCTCTGCTCTGGCAGAAGGACAAATCTGAAGGGTCACCCTCACCCAAATCTCCTCTCTCCCAAGCAGACTCTGACTTTTGACAAATTCGAACTTCACCCGCTGAGTTGCAAATGCAGGGGCTTTGAAGCAGGCACTGGGGAGAACCCAGCCCCGAGGACATCATTCACATGCAAAAGCACCTAGATTTTATCACTGCTTTTACATAAGTGATTCCCATTTGAATTTTAGATTTTTTGTGTTTTCCGGGATTCTTGCTTTATTCATGCAAATCACAGAAATTGCCCTCAAAACCTTGAGAGAAAATTGGACTGGTCTGGAATACACACACCTAATAAGGGGCAATTTTTATAGAACAAAATACATCAGTGGCTGATTTTGCATGAACTGTGATTTCTGTGGGAAGCAAAGCACTGATCTCTGTCAAAGGAACTGAACTTCTGGTTTAGAGAAAAACTTAACTCAGAGCTGCAGGGCTTTGAAAAGTCCCTTCAGGAGACAGAAATCCTTTTTGCAGGCTAAAGCTTTGCCTTCAGTCTAATCAGGAGCAACTGCTCCTTTTTCTAATTCAGCTTTCTAATTATGCACTGAATTGTGTTATGTTGCAATATGGAAATAAAGTGGTAACTTGAGATATTTTTGGACTCGTGCTATTACAAGCCAATTTATCTCACTTTTATATGGGAATTAAAACAAATGTTCTTACAGATGAAGTAGAGGGTTTATAAATCTCCCAGAAGGCTTTTCCAGGTCAGCTGAAGATTCTATCTCATTCTCTACATTATGTTGTGCAAATATAAGAATGAGAAACACTTTTTAATAAAAATTAAAATTAGCTTCCCCTGCGCTGTGTGTTTGCAAAAATGTGGGAAGTGAAAGGACCTGAATGCAGATGTGGAAATTTGGGTGTCCAGGGCTGGGTGAGGGCATTCCTGCCCTCCTGCAGGAGCTCTGGGAACCCCAGAGCCACCTGCACATCCCTCCCAGGGAGCAACTCCTTCCCAACATCCGATTCATGCCAGCAAAATGAGAATTCCTCAAACAGAAGCATCGGAATGCCCAAGGTGCTGAGGGCAGAACCGTGTGCCAGCCGCCCTGGCAGCATCCCAGGGATGCAGGAGAGCTGGGAGGGATCATGGCCCAGCCAGCGAAAGGAAAACACATTCCCAGAGAGTCACCCTGCACAGGCAGCCAGCAGGAGTGAGCAGCACTAAAAGGACAAATTCCCAACTCCCAGCAGCGAAACTGCTGCTCCTGATGTCACCTTGTCTCATTCCCACGTCCCAAGAGCACCCAGCACATCGACTCTTCCAGCTGCTGCCTCACAGGAAAACGTGTGGAGGAGAGTTGGAGTGAGTGTCTGTGTTTTAAATATCTCAGTTATTCCAGCTAAATATTTTATACAGCTTGTTCCCTTATATTAGGAACTCCCTTATGCAAAAAATTTGCATGCACCAAAAATAAACGTTTATGGGTTATATCTATAACTTGTGTGATAATTCAAAGCAGCAAATGCTGGAGCACTTGCTCTGAGGGTTCTGATGCAGATGCAGAAGAGGAGGAATTTTGTCCCTGCAGCCTGAGACAGAAACTCTAACAGCTTTTCTGGAAGGAAATTAAATTAGCCAGATAATTGGACAGAGCAGCAATGGAAAAGCAAGAGCTGCTTTCAAACAGCGTCTGATGGCTGGGAGAGGAGCTGGAGCAGTCTCAGAGGCAATGCCACAAGTCACACAGTTCAGACAGAAATATCCAGCAGATTCCTCCTCTCCTCTGCTGCAGAGGGAGCTGCCTTGGCTTTCTGGCAGCTGCAGAGACAGCAAAGGGGCCCAGGAGCTGCTTGGAGTCACTTGGGAGCTGGAAAAGGACAGTGCTGGCCCTGGTCAGGCCAACAGAGGATTCAAGGTGTGGGGAGTTGGTGCCCCCAGGAGTGACTGCTGGATTTCAGTGTCCTTGGACAGGAGCTCAGCAGAGCCCAGGATGTGCAGGGAAGGAGAATTCACCTGCAGGGACAGGGAGGTTTGGAGTGAGCTCTGTGCATGGCCAGCAGGGAACAGGAGAGGTTCTGCCTCCCTTTGGGCTCCTCCCTCCTGTTCTGTGCCCCTGGCACCCTGCGCTGCTGTCCTGGCTGGTGAGGATCCTGTGCCCACTGAGGACCCGGGGGCAGGCAGGGCTGTGATCCCTGTCCTGCTGCCCTCCCTGCCCTGTCCTGCTCCAGGGCTGGTGACAACAGAGGGACACAAACTGCTGCCCTGTGCCTGTCCTGGCTTCTCTGCCCCGCTGACACGGCCACAGGTGAGGGACATGGAAATGGCACACATGGTCACAGGTGAGGGACACGGCCACAGGGGAGGGACACGGCCACAGGTGATGGGCATGGCACACATGGCCACAGGTGAGGGACATGGCCCACATGGCCAAGGTGAGGGACATGGCCAAGGTGGGGGACATGGACATGGCACACTTGGCCAAGGTGATGGGTATGGACATGGCCAAGGTGAGGGACATGGCACACATGGCCACAGGTGATGGACATGGAAATGGGCACAGGTGAGGGACATGGACATGGCACACATGGCCAAGGTGATGGGTATGGACATGGCCACAGGTGAGGGACATGGAAATGGGCACAGGTGAGGGACACGGCCACAGGTGATAGGCATGGAAATGGCACACATGGCCAAGGTGAGGGACATGGCACACATGGCCAAGGTGAGGGACATGGACATGGCACACGTGGCCAAGGTGATGGGCAGAGTTTGCAGTGGATGAAGTTTCCCCACAGAATCGCAGCCGTTCCCCAGGGCAGGAATGTCCTGAGACCCTCCTGGGTCCCCCAGGGGTCTGGGGGTGACCAGAGATTGCAGCCACAGCAGGGCTTGGCTGGATTTCAGACACAGCCAGGGGGAAGAGCTCCAGAAATCCCATTATCAACCCTCAGAACTGTCTAAGATCTCTTGCTTGGCGCTCCTGTTTGTGATCATAGCTCTAAAATAAGTTACACGTCACTAAAAGAGGCAAACACAAAGTGCAGCAGGAGCAATGTACATCCTCGACTTCTATTATTAAAATAATGGCTTTTCCCTCTCTCACGGGCTGAGCACTTGGCTTTTTCGAGCTAGAAATAATTCTTCATCTGTCACTTCTTCCAGAAAACAAAAAAAACAAAAAAACCAAGGAAAAGCAAAAAAGAAAAAGCCTTCATTGCATTGCTCCCCCTCGCCACTGCACTGCTAAATTGACTGACACACAATCTTGGCATTTTCGGGTATTCAGAGCCAGACTCTGGCTGCTGTTGTAAATCATATTTCTCCACACTTATTGCATTTTATTCATTTTATACATGACCAGAGATTAGAGTTCAAATGAAACAGATTTTGCTATCCTTCTTATATTCCAAACGTCACCAGTCTAGAAATCTTTAATTTTACTCACTTCAGCTATTGAATAATTCAATGTAAAAGGAGAAAAAAGAACAACCCTGCAACCCTCAGTTCGAGATTCTGAGAAAATAAAGTGAGACCCCAGGGATGTGTCTCTGCAGGATGGTGGGCACTGGATGTCCCCAAGGGCACACAATGTCCCCAAGGGGCACACAATGTCCCCAAGGGCACACAATGTCACCAAAAGGGCACACAATGTCACCAAAAGGGCACACAATAATAAAAGATAAAAGAAACAACGGGATGGATTCCACTGATTGATGAATGGAAAAAAAAAAAAAGATATTTGCCTTTACAAACAAACTGTAGGTTTGCTGATAAATGAAATTGGATATTGAAAGGTGAAAGGAACAATGGGGAAAACCCATGAATTCCATAAGAATTAAAAATGAAAAGGGAGGGTTGTACATCAGAGGGGAATCTCAGCTATCAGGGGTTTGGGAAGTCTGTGCCTCTCAAGCACCTCAGCAATGGGGAAAGAGAGAGGGAAATGTGGATGGGAAATTGGGATAAAAGGGAGGCTGTGTCCTCCAAAAATCTGAGACACCCCAGGGGAATGTCCCATGGCCTCTCCCTTTATTCCAATAAAGTGAAAGGACTCCTCTGTGTCCTGTTTGGACACAAACCTCTGGCGTCTGTGGGTTCATTTTCCTGCCAGAAGTGACTGTGCTATTCCAAAGCCACGGCTGGAACCTGCAGGGATCCAACCCTGCTCTGCCATCCTTGCAGGAGCCACGGGCAGCCTTTGAGGAGCTGCAGGAGAGGGGCAGGGCAGGAAACATCTCAAAGCACAAGGACCCATCCTCTGAGGAGCAGCAGNGGAAAACCCAGCAGCAGGATGGAAAACCCAGCAGCAGGATGGGAACCCCAGCAGCAGGATGGGAAAATCCAGCAGCAGGATGGAAACCCCAGCAGCAGCAGCTCCTGAAAGCCCCTCTGGCTCCCAGCTTGGCTCTGCACCCCCAGGCGTGGGCACAGCAGGGTGGGCGTGGCACAGGGGGCTCCTGGCCAGGTCCAGCTGGCCCCCAGCACAGGCTGGTAGCCACAGCAGCTCCTGGAGCAGCTCCTGGATGTGCCCAGGTTGTCATGGCAATGGGAACTCTGAGTGCAGCCCTGGGAGCTGTGCCAGCTCTGGAAGATGCTGCCAGTGATTCAGGGCCTGCAGAGGAGAGGCACAAATGCCCTGGTGCTTCTCTCTCCACTCAGGCTCTTTAACCAGTAAATTGCAGTTTAGTTTTACTGCCCAGTAAATCTCCCAGCCACATGCCAGGACAGCAAGCAGCCCTCTCACTTCAGGTATTCAGGTCTTGCAACACTAAATCCATAATCCTGAATAAATACAAGCATTGTTAAGATTCCCCAACCGCACACAGTGAGCTCATACTGAGAAAACAAAGCCAAAGGAACAAGTCCAGCCTTAAGCCAGCCCTGCAAGAGGGGCTGAGCCCGCTGAGCCCCAGCTCTGGGTTTCCTTCTCCTGCCCTGACTGGGGCTCAGACTGAGCTGTACTCGAGTGCCCATCCCACTCAGGCTCTCGTGGCCTGTCCATCTGCAGTCCTGCCAGGATGAAAACCCAGGGGTTTCAGTCCAGCCACGCCCCTAAGGAGAGCAGAGATCCCCACAGAGCGTTCATCTTACACAGCAAGCTCCAACACTCTTTTTTGTGTCCTCTCACTGCGATCCTGCCTGCCCTGACCCAGACACACAAATGTTTGATTTATATCCAGCCAGTGTGGCCCACTTGGAAGGCTTTCCCTGAGATCAAACTGCTCTTTTTCTGACACACTCCAGTTAATAAATTCCCTTTGCCTCCACTTACTTCAGCAGCTGAACATCCTCAATCCCCTGGCACTGTGCTCACTCAAACTCACCCCAAACCTTCCCCATCCAAAATGAAACCCTCTGGCCTTCCCAGCAGAACAGAAGTTATTCCCCTGCACAGCTGGGTCCCAGATGTTCCCTGAGCACAGCCCCTGACCCCCCAGCTCGCTCCCACGTTTTGGGTGAGTGCAGCTGAGCCCTGGGGGCTGCACCCCAGCACTGCAGAGAGCAGTGCCAGCACAGCTCTGGGAGGTGGCACCAGCTGGGGAGCTTTTCTGCAGGATCCACCCAACCTCCTCCTGCTTTGGCCACTGCAGGGTATTTCTGTCTGGGAGCAGGTACCTGGTGCAAGCTGTGCCCCTCCTTTTGGGGTCCCCAGAGCTGCCTGAGGGGCAGGAGCCTCCCTGAGCCCTTCCCTGGGGGCTGCTCAACCACACAAGCACCGAGGCTGGAAAAGACCCCCAAGGTCAGAGGTTGATCCCTGCCTTGTCACCCAGACCAGAGCCCCGAGTGCCACCTCCAGGGAGGGTGACCCCACCACTGCCCTTTGCACTGAGGCAACCCAGTATTCCCAGAACTTCTTCCCAGTATATTCCCAGCTCAACCAGTGTGCAGAGCCTCAAAGCAATCCCACAAAACATTCCTTGCCCTCCTAATGCCCAAAAAGTGACAGATGGCCCCAGCCCTGCCCGTGCCCCAGCACTGACTGTGGCCACCTCACCTCCCCCAGGGCTACAAATCCCTAAAAGTCAGCTGGAATCTCTCAGTGTCAGTGAAGTTTGACCCAGACTCATCCTGAGAATCTATTCCATATATTTGCATACAAAGTAAGATCTAATTCTGCTTGGAGACCTTCAGGGAAATTTGAAGTGCAAGCCAGTGTCAGTGCAGGAGGGGGAGAGGGAAAGGATAATTCTACACTTATCACTTCCCCTTAAAGGCCTTTGGAGTAGAGCACTGCCAATAAAAAGCACTGACAAACATACATAGATGAAGCAAGCCAGTTTTTCTGACACTTTTGAAATGATAATGTAATTATTAGTTAAACCAAAGCATTTACATATTGCTTTGGCTACTTAGAGAAAACTTGTTATGGCTGGACATGTCCTCTGCCACCAGTGCTGGGTACAGGGTGTGGGATGTGCTGGGGGACTAAAGGCTGCAGGCAGGTACCCAGAGCAGCCAGTAATTTCTTTATTCTTATAACTGGGTTATTTATTCATTTATTTCTCTATTAGCATGCCCAGAGCAGCTGTGGCTGCCCCTGGATCCCTGGCAGTGCCCAAGGCCAGGTTGGACATTGGGACAGTGGGAGGTGTCCCTGCCATGGCAGGGGTGGCACTGGGTGGGATTTAAGGTCCCTTTCAACTCAAACAATTCTGTGAAAATGATTTAATTTTCTGAAGGATGAAGGAGAACAGGGGCTGTGGTAGAGCTGCCTGAGAGAATGGAAGATTCCTGGACAAGGCAGCAAAGCCTCTGTTCCTGACCAGCAGCCACCGTTAGGAGTTTAAACCCTGGCACAAGGAAAAGAATTCCTTGTACTAAAGAAAAGCAATTTAAACGTCAAAACAATAATAATTTTTTAAAAATGGTCAGACATGGGGTGTGGGCAGCAGCTCAAGCCTCACACAGGCTGGACCCACACAGATGTCCCTGCAAGAACCACGGACCCCAAGAATTCACCCAAAACTCTGCCAGCAGCCAGGAGCATCCCCTGGTGACAGCAGCGTCCCCCTGGTGACAGCAGCATCCCCCAGTGACAGCAGCGTCCCCCCGGTGACAGCAGCGTCCCCCCCCGGTGACAGCAGCGTCCCCCCCCGGTGACAGCAGCGTCCCCCCCCGGTGACAATGCCCATCCCTGGGGGTCCTCAGGGGCTCCCTGACCCTCCTCATCGCCCGTCCCACGGCCGAGCACCGGGCAGGAGACCGCAGGAGCAGGGGAAGGTTCGGGATGAGCTCCGAGCTCAGGGGGACACCGGGCGCTGTTCATTTTCTCCGTTATTCCTCCAGAGCCGCGCGAGTTCGCATTTAATTAACTCAGCGGCCGGAGCCAGCCAATTCCGGCTGCTACTAATGGGTCCCAATTAGAACACAGCGTTGCCATGGAAACTGCCCAGCGCATCACCATTCCTGCCCCGGCTCCGCAACCCCCGGGCTCTGTGCGCGCACATCGCGGCTATTGGCACGCTAAACCGGCCATGGGTAATCCCACAATACGAGATCATTTAGGTGCTCATCTAAATGAGATTTAATTACAAAGACTCTATCGTTTCAGGAGCTGCCAAATTCCAGTCGTTCCGCGCTCCCCCGTATCTTTGGGAGGTTCCCGTGCGCGTCAACGCTAACCCAGAGCACCAGGGAACAGCTTCTCTCTCCATTATCTAACACTGCCTTTTTGTTGTAAAATAACCCGGATCTCCATCTCAAATCAGGCGCTGCGGTGACAATTCCAGCCGTATCCAAGCCATTCTCGGTGTGACAGTGATGCCCCGTCCTGCACAATCCCAGCGCTCCCCACCGCCAGCTCCGAGGTGACTCTGGAATCACCTCCCACAAATCAGCCAGAGATAACCCACAGATGACAGCGCCATTCACTCGGAATTACCCACAGCTCCCTACCAGCAGCTTCATTTGGGGTGCTCAGACCCAGAGCAATCCGCGGAGAAAAACCCGAGTTTTAAACCCAAATCAGCTCACGTGTTTAACCCCTCCGTGGCCTGACGGAAGTTAACGAGCCGCAGACACTGATGTGAACCTGTAACATTAAATGTGTTTTAACAGGATACAGAAAAGCCCAGCCTGGTTTTGGTGCCTTCAGCCGCTGTGACACTTGCCCAGGGCGATTTGTGGCCCCATTGCACGGCAAGGGAGACCTGCAACAGCCCCCTCATCCCTGCCGGACAGAGCCACCCGAGAATGAAAATGAACTCGGGACAAACCTGGCACAGCGAGCATCCAGCCGGGATTCTGCTCCGAGCTGAGCCCAGCCCGGATTAACCCAGCCCGGATTAGCCCAACCCAGATGAGCCCAGCCCAGATGAGCCCAGCCCAGCTCAGCTGCCCTGCAGTGACCCAGCTCGGGAAATGTTTTGGGCACCGCATCCCCGAGCCCGGGGCATGGGCTGGGCTGGGCTGGGTTAAACTGGGTTAAACTGGGTTTATCTGGGCTGAGCTCCCAGCAGAACCCCACACCCCTCTGGACACACGGGCTGGGCTGGGTTAAACCGGGCTGAGTTCGGAACAGAGCTCCCACACCCTGCTGGGCTGGGCTGGGTTGGGCTGGGTTTGGTTGGGTTGGGCCGAGCTGGGCTGGACTGGGCTGGGCTGGGCTGGACCAGACCGAGCTGGACCGGACCGAGCTGGACCGGGCTGGGCTGGGCTTTGCCGCAGGAAATCCCCGCTCGGGTCCGGTCAGACCCACCCACAGCCCGGGCTCGGGGCTGGGTTCGCTCTGCTCCGCAGCCCCGACCTCCCTTCCTTATGTCCAGTCCTTATCAGAGCTCATCTTGCAGTCAATAAAACCTGCTAAAACAACATTGATTCTGAACTTCTGCAGAATCAAATCACTTGACTTCCTTGGTCCTCCAATTAAGGCACCAGAATAAATCTTAACTACTCCCTAATACCAGTTTTCACAAGACTTTCTCCAGCTCTAATCACGTTTAAGCACCTTGGCTAAACGAATTGATTTCCATTGCTTTTACTCTCCAGCCCCTGAGTCTGTGCTGAGCTTTCAGTGCCTCTCCTCCCCAGGCTGCTGGTGAATTACTGCTCCAGCTCAGCTCTTCAGCAGGATCTGTTCCACCGCTAAAAAGAGCTGTCTTGTCTCCAAATGATATTTAATTGTCTCCATGAAACATTGCAGGCTGCTCTGATGCTGGAGATGTAAATCCCAGGGAACAAGAGGAGGATGAGAGGATATTGTTCATCCCACGTTTTGTCCTCCTCCTCCTCCCTCTGCACTCTCCTCAGGGAGAGTCTCTGGAGGTAAGGCCAAGGTGGATTTGTGAACGTTCCAGTTATCCAGTTTACAATACACACATTATTTCCCACTGGTGAAACCACAGACCCGGGCAGGGCTGAACCTCAGCTTTCCCTCGGAGGCAGCTAAGGGCTGAATGGAGCAATTCACAGTGCAAGAAAAGCTGTTATTGCAGAAATACAAACATGCCCCAAATCACTTCTGACCAGGTAGGGTTGGGACACAAATTTTTTGCTTCAGTCTACAAGAGTTCATTATTGTTTCTCTTTAACTTTCTGCTGAGCTTATGCCTCAAAGACAAAACATGAGGCAATTTCTATGACTGAGCATGATGGCTTCTACTTTTATTATTATTACATGCCTGCTTAAGCCACTTAAAACAACAAATAAATCCTTCAAGTCAATATTTTTCTGTCCATCTCTTATGTATAGAGAAACCTACTTTTTGCTTTGCACTGGACTGGCCTGGCTAGACTGAAAATGCTCTTTGCATGGCAGCTCTTTTCTGCCCTGCAAAGCCAGCAGTGTTTGGCTCTGGTGTGCACAAAGGAGCTGAGGTTTGGTGTCACAGAATCTGTCCCACAGATCTCCCTCCAGGATCCACAGATCCTTGCTTTGTGGAGAGGAGATTCCCTTCCCAGTGCCTGCAAATTGGGATTTTTTACTGATTTTGGAGGGAAATTTTGGCTGAAGGAGGGCAGGTTTAGATTAGATATCAGGATGGAATTGTTCCCTGGCAGGGTGGGCAGGGCTGGCACAGGGTGCCCAGAGCAGCTGTGGCTGCCCCTGGATCCCTGGCAGTGCCCAGGGCCAGGTTGGACATTGGGGTTTGGGACAGTGGGAGGTGTCCCTGCCATGGCAGGGGTGGCACTGGGTGGGATTTGAGGCCCTTCCCACCCAAACCATCCCATGGATAGCTGACTGTTCTCACTGCACAGTGCTTTGGAGCAGGATGATGCCCTGGCAGTGTCACTCTCTGTGACCCCCGTCCCTCTCTCCACACAAGACTCCACCTGGCTCTTCCTGCTCCTCTCCTGGCAGTTTTCCTTGCTCCTTCCATTTTGTTCCTGTTTGTTCTAAAACAAAGAGAAGGAAATCTCCTCTCCAGCTGTGAGCCCAGAGGTGCAGGGGCTGCTCCATCTGGGGCCCTGTGCAGGCTGCTCCCAAAACCCCTCACAGGACACGACACAAGTGCTCAAGGACCAATCCTCGATCAAACCAAACCCTGACTCCAGCATCCACATTCAGCAAGAAAATTGAGAAACATCTGCATAACCCCCATTGCATCGAACAAGCTCTCGATGGCTCTGCTTTGTTCCTGGATGAGCTCAGAATCAGCAGCCATTATTTCTGCCTCCAAACACCCTGATTGTGTTTGTGCAACACAGGGGCAGAGCCTGGCTGTGCTCTGCTCTCCCAGCCCTGCCTGGGCTGGCTCTGTGAGCCCTGGGATGCTCTGCAGAGCCACGAGCTCCAAACAAAGCAGCAGCAATGGGAGCCAGGGCTTTCCGCAGCCAAACTCAGACTCAGCTCTGTGCCCCAGCCCCGGCAGAGCCCCCTGCCCTCTGGCCCACCCTGCAGGGGCACAATCCTGCAGGGACTGGCACAGGGATGGTCCCAGTGCCACCCAGGACACCCCACCTGAGCCCCTGGAACGGGGCTCTCCTCCAAAATGCACCCTGGAAGAGAATCAGGGCTGCAGGAATGGATCTGGGAAACCACATCATCTTTGTGACACACTTACCTTAAGCCTTGCATACGCAGGAAATTCAAAATATTCATTAAAATCATGGAATCACCTTTGGGATCACCAAATCCCATCATCAACCCAGCACCCCCAGCATGTTCACCCCCACACCAGCTCCTGGAGTGCCACGGTCACACTTGTTCTGAACCCTCAGGGATGCTTTCATGGTGTGGAAATACACGACCACAAATGCAAACTGCCTGCACAGCCATCCCAGCACGCTGCCCCTGCCCTGTCTGCAGTGAGATATTTTGTGATTGATTCCTTTTTAACTGTGAAGAGCTATTCCATAACTCTGCAGCCACCCCTTGTTGCCCTGGGTGGCTGCCCCGAGCCCAGCATTACTCAGCGTTAATCCCAAGGCAGGGCTTTGCAAGGCTTAGATTTTCCCTTGGCTGCCTCAGGAATTCAGCAAACTGGAAAAACCCCCCAGCCCCTCCCAGCAGCGTGGCAGGGTTGATGCAAGAGCTCTGCTGGGGAAATTAAGTTGTCAGCCCAAGTGAGTTTGACATTCAGAGATATCACAAGGCAAGCAAAGAGAAAAGTTTCATCAACACAGTAATTACTGCCCTGGACTCCACGGAGCTGCAATTATTTCCCGGTGAGGGGCTGTCAGTTTGTGCTGCAGATAAAAACTCCTGATGGGGCTGCCAGGGGCCGTGCAGAGAGGGCTTTTCAGATGTAAAACCCTCCTGGCAATTCTACATCTTCCCAAAAAAAAAAAAAAAAAGAGGAACAAAAAAAGTACATGTCAACACTATGCATTAAACACCTACACGTTTTTCCCTTTTAAAATTGTGTTGCTTTTTAGCCAGAGGCAGTTAAGTATGCACCAGAAATTCCAGGGGTATAAAGAGTGCTTCCTTCTCCACTTTTCCTTTCCTGACACCAGGTGTGTGCTCAGGACAGGGGCAGCTGCTGATGCTGAGAGCCACGGGCAGTGCCTGTGCCACAGCCGGGCTCCCAGGTGGAAAAGCACCACAAATATTCCCAAATGTGCTGTTCCAGTCGAACACAGACTGTCCACACTTGGGGCTCCGGGTGAGCTGCTCAGGATGCAGATAGAGAAGCTGGTCCAGCTGCCAGTGCTGCACCAGTGCCATGGAGGGAGGCTCAGGCTGGATTTTGGGAAAGGTTCTGCTCCCCCCAGAGGGTGCTGGCACTGCCCAGGCTCCCCAGGGAATGGGCACAGCCCCGAGGCTGCCAGAGCTCCAGGGTGGGATTTTGGGGTGTCTGTGCAGGGAAGGAGCTGGGCTGGATGATCCTGGTGGGTCTCTTCCAGCTCAAGATATTCTGTGATTTTTCACCTCTGAAACGCCCTCTCCTTTCTGAGTTCCATTTATTTTCCCATCTTCCAAATAAATTTTTGTTTTTCTATCTCCTCAGCACAGCTGGGAATGGAAAAGACTGGAATTACCACAGCAAAGAGATGCCTCACTGCCAACATCAGACATCAAAGCAGCCACTCAGAGGCTCCAAAGGGTCCCTGGGTGACACAGCAGCACCGTGGGGACAGGGATGAAGTCACTGCTGCTTAGCTGAGCCCATGTCCCTGTGGGACAGCACAGCACCTCCAGCGTGTGCCACTGCCCCACGACAAAGATCTGCTCCAGGGAGTGAAGATTTCCCCCATAAACTGTTTGTTAATGATGTGCCTGCTCTACCTGGCTCTGCGGGCTGGGGAGCCCCCCTGCCCAGGTAATTATGTGGAACACGATTGTGGCCTTGGGCTCTGCCTGCTCAGTGTTTGCAATTAGATTTTACTACAAAAGTACATATTAACATTAAAGGAGCATTACAATGCAGCAAATGTGATAAAGCAACGTTACTTGTACCTTCTGCTTCTGTTCTTTCAGGAATCATAATCACCGTTAATTTATGGTCTTCTGAGGAGGATCTAATTACTGCAATCAGCCCTTATTTCACTCGGAGAGTGCACGTGTGCTGCTCCCTGCCTTGGAATACCTGCCTCGACAACAGACACAGCACAGAGCTGCATTTGCAGGGGTCCTGCAGCTGCCACTGCCTGCCTGAACTTGGGTGCAGATCCCCCAGCCAGGACCAGGCAAAGGCAGGAATCCCTTTCCCAGGAAAGGCCTGGCTTGGGAATACAGGGCAGCACTGTGGGAAATCTGTTTATTACCAAAACGTCTTGTTTTTTTCCAGACACCACCTTGAGGAGCAGAGGCTCCTTCCCAAGCCATCCCTGTCGTGTCAAACCCCAGTGACAGATCCCAGTGACAGATCCCCAGTGACAGATCAGATCCCAGTGACAGATCAGATCAGATCCCAGTGACAGATCCCCAGTGACAGATCAGATCCCAGTGACAGATCAGATCAGATCCCAGTGACAGATCCCCAGTGACAGATCAGATCCCAGTGACAGATCAGATCAGATCCCAGTGACAGATCCCCAGTGACAGATCAGATCCCAGTGACAGATCAGATCAGATCCCAGTGACAGATCCCCAGTGACAGATCAGATCCCAGTGACAGATCAGATCAGATCCCAGTGACAGATCCCCAGTGACAGATCAGATCCCAGTGACAGATCAGATCAGATCCCAGTGACAGATCCCCAGTGACAGATCAGATCCCAGTGACAGATCAGATCAGATCCCAGTGACAGATCCCCAGTGACAGATCAGATCCCAGTGACAGATCAGATCAGATCCCAGTGACAGATCCCCAGTGACAGATCAGATCCCAGTGACAGATCAGATCAGATCCCAGTGACAGATCCCCAGTGACAGATCAGATCCCAGTGACAGATCAGATCAGATCCCAGTGACAGATCCCCAGTGACAGATCAGATCCCAGTGACAGATCAGATCAGATCCCAGTGACAGATCCCCAGTGACAGATCCCCAGTGACAGATCCCCCCTCCTCTCTGCTGTACCTGAGTGTTTGGCTGTGGGACTCCCCCAGATCCCAGCTTTATGCACCAAGTTTTCCTGGCAGTTTTTCTCCCTCTTTTCCAGCCTTTGTGGCAGAGCTCCCGGTGAGCCCTGACTCCTGAGGGACTCCAGGAACAGCCCAGTCAGGAATATCCCGAATTCCCTGGGGTGTTGTCTCCTCCAGGAGCCTCAGGGGCCATAACCCAGCCAGAGCTGGGGTGTGCTGGCTCTGTGAGTGTGTGTTCAGGGAACAAAGCTCCCCCCGGAGCAGCAGGGAGGAGAAAACACGCAGAGATCAGCAGCTCCAGGACCTGGGGTTCCTGCAGCACCTCAAGGACACACACGGAAATCCTGAGCTCCCATTCAGGGTTAAACCATTAGCAGCAGTGACACCTCAAAAACCTTTAAATTGGGCTGGGGTTTGACTGGTCACAGCCTCCCTTCCCACTGCGGAGGCCAAATGAATGCAGAAGGTAATAAAGGAAATCTTCTTGAGAACTTTACCCAGAAGCTGTGTTTAAATTTTTGTTTAGTTCCACAGAAATTAGAATTGAAACTCTATAAACACTCAAAGGTTCTCACAAGGGTATTTATACACTTTTCAGCAGTGCTGTTACATAACCTGATAAAAACCTAAGCCAGGATCACTTTTGTAGTGAAGGTTATCAGCCTTCCAAAAATTCCACCGATTATTTCACTCCTAGATTTCAAAGAACACGGAATTTCTCCTCAGTTAAAATGCAGAAGTCCAGTACTCCACAAAAGTGGATTTTCTTGAATACCCTGTGCTTTGAGGATCTCCAGCCTGGAGGGTCTGAGCTGCAGTCAGGTGAAGCTGCTCTTTAGTCCAGGCTTGACTTAGGACCACTCCAATGTCAGATCCTTAAATTCCAGGGTGTTCTCAAGGCTGGAAAAAAATAAGAACTTCAGCATCTGGACATGCAGACAATGAAGTGATGGGTGAGGTGAAAGTGCATCAATGAGAAATTCCTGTGATCAGGAATTTGTGGTTTTAATTTGAGAATTTTAAGGAAAAGCTGTGATGCACACTGTCCCTGTGTGAGCCCCAGCTCGTGGCAGACTCAGTCACATTCCCTGCGAGCCTCAAAGCCTGGTTTTCTGCACAGTCCACCAGTGTAAAACTCCAACAAATGTTGCATTAAATTCCTCATAACTCCCCAATCCACATATGCAGAGTTGCTATAGCAACTGTCAGCCCAAGCCTTCCCAAGGGAGAAAATAAAAGTGTGTCCTACCTGGCTAATTGGTATTTGTGTTACAGAGAATTGAAGGGTAATTTAGTTCCACCAAAAAATAGAACAGAGACTGAAGTGCTCCTGTGCTAATGTGACATTATTTAATCTGAACAAGGACCCATTTTGCATGTGCCTTTAAATTATAGTATTTATGGAACACTCAACACAATAAGTAAAAGTGTTGCTGCCAAATATGCCTGACTTGCCCTGCTTATTGATTTGAATAAAAGGGGCATTGAAAAAAAAAACAAACCTAGAGGAACAAGAAGGAAGGAGGAAGAGCTGATGGGATTAGGGACTTCAAATTCCATTACAAAACCCCCCCAAAGACCCCAACAGTTTACAACTGAAAGCTCATGCAAAAATAAGCTGATTGAAGGTGACAAAACTCTTTTCTTATTCCAACTTTTCCCTTTTTCTCATCATTGCAGGAAGAATAAAGCTCCCAAGCAGGACAACCTGAACAAGTCACCCTTCACTCTGTCCTGATTAGAACTTTTTTAACTTGAAAAAAGCCCTGAAGATCATTCAAGGAAAGAATCCCACTGGCAGGATATATTCAGGAGCAGGCTGACAGCTCTCACTGGCTTTTAAACACATCCAGCAGTGTATTATTTTAATCTTAGCACAATTACTAAATAAAAGCAATCAAAGCTCTGAGGCAGCAGAACTTCTATGAAACACGAAAATATAACGATGACATCTCTTTCTCTATCAGCCCAATGACATAATCTGAGAAAATGAGATTTCAGGGCAATGTTCAGCTTCTCTGGGCACCCTGTGCCAGGGCCTCCCCCCCTCACAGGGTGGAATTCCTTCCTCATACCCAGTCCAAATCTCCCCCCCTTCAGCTCAAAGCCATGGAAGGATTTTTCTGAGCAGAGACAGCACAATTCCTGTCCCCAGAACTGTCCTGCTCCTCCAGGGTCACAGCATTTTTAGGATAGCACAGGAAACCACAACCCCCAAAGCTGCAGAGTGCCCAGGCACGGAGCAGCAGCTCAGAGCTCTGTGCCCAGCCACGGGCACTCCAGGAGTGCTGGGAGCTGGGAAGGACGAGCACATTCCACAGCCATGGGATCCATGTGCTCGTTGCCAAACACAGCCCACAAATCACAGCTGGCCCATAAATCACAGCCCTTGTGTTCTCTCATTTTTCATGGTGGACAGCGAAACAGGTTGAGTGAGCTGCAGTAAAAAGGTCTGAAATCTGCTTTTACCACGTGCCACCTCCCATGTGCCTCATGGTTCATCTCCATCCTGGAGAAACTTGGATTTCTGCCCTTCCTCACACCACCTGGCCTCCCTCCACCTGCTCAACAGCTCCTGCTTGAATTATTCACCTTTTATGAATTACCTGAAGCACATTGCTAGGGTTTTTTTTGTTGTTGTTGGGGGTGTTATTCTCTACCCTGAACAAGGCAGGTGTTTTCAATATGCCTTCTACTGAACAACATTATGCTTGTATTTATCGATAAAATAAAATAAATCTATACACTGAAACCCACAGTGTTATATATAACCCCATTCCTCAGTTTAAAAGATTGTGCTGCATGAGATTTTCCAGCAGGTGCAATTTCCATTTCAGCACAGACGTGTGTGCCTAAGCTAAGGCACAATATTTTCCAGAGGAAATATCTGACAGGAAATCAGTAGCAAGCACCAAAAAAGCACAACCCCTGCACCCCCACCCAAAAGGAGTGCCAGGGAAGAGGGGAAAGCAGCAAAGCTCCTGCAGAGCAGCTCTGTGCAGGGCAGGAGCAGGGTTTGGCACCCTGGGCACTGGGGTTGGCACTGAGCTCTGCTCCCAGAGCCCTGCAGGGACACAGGGACAGGGACACAGGGACAGGGACACAGGGACAGGATCTGGGGCCCTCCACCCACAGGGGGTCACACTGGGGGCTTTGCTGGACAGGACAGAGCAGCTTCCAGCCCAAGGAATGGGGATGAGCCCCAGCAGCACAGAGCAGCCACTGCTGTCCCCAGTGTCCCCAGGCTGTGGCACAGGGCAGTGAGGGGCTGCTTGCCCTGCCCTGTCCCATCCTCTGTGCTCTGGGTGAGATCTCTGGGTGACATTCATCATCATCATCATCATCATCATCATCATCATCATCATCATCATCATCCCTTCTGCCGTCCCCCACGGGCTGTACACAAACCCAGAAGGACCAGAGCCCAGGTTTAAGGAGCTGAAGCTCAGCTCCAGGAGCACATGGGAACCTCACGCTGTCACTGCTGAACAGCTCTGAGTGCTGCCAGCAGCCTCTGCCTTGCTTTGTGGTTTGACATCCCTGGTTAAATCTGTGCACACAACAATTGCAGGCACTTCATCCCAGTCCCTGCAGCCCCTTTGCCATGCAGGGAGCCCAGAGCTGCTCAGCACTCGCTGTGTCAGAGGCAGCTTACAAACAGACCCCGCTGCACTCTGAGCTCTTCGCTCTCCCTTATCTCACCCTGAACAAGGAGAGCAGAGGTGTTTGAAGTGTTTGTGAGCCTTGGCAGGTCTCCTTTCCAGCTGAAATGAATTCCCTCTGGGATGCAGTGGCTCTGCAAAGCCCAGTGCAGAGGTGAGAGGACACACGGAAACCTCTCCATAACCTCAGTTCCTACCTGACCATCCGGAGTGATCCCCTCCTCCCCTGAGGCCAAAGCAACTGCAAATCCCTACGAGCTCCTGAGCTGGAGAGAACAAAGCTCTGTGCAGCCCCTGGCCAGGGAAGAGCCCTGGGAACAGCAGGACCTGTCCCAATGTCCCCATTGTGTTCCTGCAGCTTCACCTCCACAGCCCTGGGTCAGCCACTGCTCCTTGGGAATGACAGCCCTACCCAAAGGGACACTGCTCCTTGGGAATGGCAGCCCTGGGTCAGCCACTGCTCCTTGGGAATGACAGCCCTACCCAAAGGGACACTGCTCCTTGGGAATGACAGCCCTGCCCAAAGGGCCACTGCCACTGGGGGCTGAGACTTGCTCACCCACCGAAAAGACACAGTAATTCCCTCCACAGCACTGAGCCTGCCCCAGCTCTGTGCTCGAGAACAAATGTAAAATGAAAATAAGAGGTGGGAAAAGGACCAAGGAGCCAAAGCTGTTTCCTGCAGGAGGAAGGGCAGGCTCAGGATCTGGGGATAACACGTGCTGCCACATCCATGCAAGGGCTGGGGGAGCATCTGAGGTGGGTGAGGGATGCCTGGATTCAGAGCACACCGCAGGGAAGGATGTGGCAGCAGTTTCCTCCAGCCTGGGGTGGGCTGGAGGGGTAAAGCAGACTTGCAGCAGTTCAGGACAGCCCAGTATCACCATTGCTCTCTCAATACTGGACTTGGAGGAATTTGCCAAATCCCTCTGAAATGGAGCTTTTCTCCAGAGAGGAGTACAAGGGAACCTGCATCATGGAGCATGACTGGAGCCCCTGGGCTCAGCCACAGGAGCTCAGGGCAGGCCCTTCACACCATAAATGTGTAAATGTGTCCTGGGGCTGCTCTGTGAGCAGAGCACTCCTCAGACTCCACACTGCCCTCAGGGCTCAGCTCCAGAGGCACAGAGTCCACCTCAGTATTTTTTGACAGTTTTCTTGCTTACATCTTGTGTTCCAAATGATTTAGTTAGGAGATGCCTCTTTGTGGATAATATGACAGCTAATTCCCACTTATCCTACTGTAAAAAAACAATTGAAATAGATGCAACAATAAAACTAATGGCAATGTGATTGCTATTGATCATTTGCCAGTTTATCAAATGAATGGCCCACGAGCTAAACGGGGAAGGAGAGCAGCACCACAGACTGCCCATGAGCCAGGAAGGAGCTGACTGGAGAGCTCAGCTGGAAATCCACGGGAAGCTGAGCACCAGCACGTCGTTACAACCACAGAGAATCCTGAGGAACCTGTGCACTCTCACCTACCTTTTCTGCTGACTGGGCAGTGCCAAAAAATATTGGAATGAAGGCAAGCCATACTATACAGGTAGTGTACATAGTGAATCCAATGGGTTTGGCTTCATTAAAATTCTCTGGGACCCCCCGAGTCTTGATGGCATACACAGTGCACGTCACCATGAGCAGAATGCTATAACCCAAGGAACAAATGATCTGTAGATCCGTAATGTCACATTTGAGCACTCCTCTGGCCTGATCGGGGTTCATAGTTTTCTGCTCATCATAATCTATGATGATGTTGGGCGGGTCGACTGCAAACCAAATGAAGACCCCCAGCAGCTGGACGGAGATGAGGCTGGAGGTGATGGCGAGCTGCGAGGTGGGGCTGATGAGGCGCGGCGCGGTCACGGATTTCTTGCCCTGCTCGAAGATGCGGTAGATGCGGTTGGTCTTGGTGAGCAGCGCGGCGTAGCTGATGCACATGCCCAGCCCCAGGAAGATCCTGCGGAAGGAGCACACGGCCACGTCGGGCTTGGCGATCATCAGGAAGGTGATGATGTAGCACAGGAAGATGCCGGTGAGCAGCACGTAGCTGAGCTCGCGGCCCGAGGCGCGCACGATGGGCGTGTCGTTGTAGCGGATGAACGTGGCCATGACGAAGATGGTGGCGACGATGCCCAGCATGGCCAGGAACACGGGGATGACAGCCCAGGGCGAGTGCCACTCCAGCTTGATGATGGGGATGGAGCGGCAGCCGGTGCGGTTCTCGTTGGGCCGCTCGTTGTAGGAGCACAGCAGGCAGGTGACCTCGTCGGCCTGGTACTGGTACCCGTCACACAGCTCGCAGTGCCAGCAGCACGGCATCCCCTTCACCATCTTCTTCCTCTCGCCCGGCCGGCACGGCTGGCTGCACACCGAGGGCGGCACGGAACGCACCCCTCCTCCCCACTGCATCTCCTCGATCTGTGGGACACGACACAGACAGGTTTGGGGTTAGGCCTGGCTTAGGGCTGGTTTAGGGCTGGTTTAGGGCTGGCTTAGGGCTGGCTGCACACCAAGGGGAGCACAGAACACACCCCTCCTCCCCACTGCATCTCCTCGATCTGTGGGACACGACACAGACAGGTTTGGGGTTAGGCCTGGCTTAGGGCTGGTTTAGGGCTGGCTGCACACCGAGGGGGGCATGGACCACCCCCCTCCTCCCCACTGCATCTCCTCGATCTGTGGGACACGACACAGACAGGTTTGGGGTTAGGCCTGGCTTAGGGCTGGTTTAGGGCTGGCTGCACACCGAGGGGGGCATGGACCACCCCCCTCCTCCCCACTGCATCTCCTGGAACTGTGGGACACAAACAGGCTCAGGGTTAGGTCTGGCAGCCACAGACATGAGCAGGGAATGAAGGGAGGGCACTGGGGAGCCCCAACACACAAAACCCAGCTGGACAAAGTTCCCAGGTGTCAGGAACAGCCTGTTCCCACAGTTCCCAGGTGTCAGGAACAGCCTGTTCCCACAGTCCCCAGGTGTCAGGAACACCCTGTTCCCACAGTTCCCAGGTGTCAGGAACAGCCTGTTCCCACAGTTCCCAGGTGTCAGGAACAGCCTGTTCCCACACCCTGGGCCCTCTGTGCGGGCTCTGGTCCCTGACTGTGCTCACTGCCTCCATTTCTCATTTCTATTTGTTGTTAAGCCTGATGGAATGACATCCAACCCCAGATAAACCACCAGAGTGCAAACCTGCTCTTTCATGAGAATTAGCAAGAACATTGCAGACCTTGAGGGAAGGCAGGACTCACATTTGCAAGGCTGCTTTCCACAAACCTTCGGGCTTCTTACCGAGACAGAACAGAGATCTCCCTCCCTGGAACTGCTACTGAGCAGGGGAAGATTTGAAATGAGGTGGAAATGTATTTTCTATAGGGCATGGGGTCAGTGGGAATGGGGGAAGGTCTGCTATACAAACCAGGTGAGAAATACGAAGGACAAAGAAAATGGTCATCACTGAAAAATGCAATAATTAGATAGCATTCCATTTCAAAGTCACGCTCAGCTTTTGAAATACCACATGTGCTTCTGGGAATGCAAATGATGAATGATTCTATTAAATACATGGAAAGTCTCACTTACTCTGCAGTCTGGAGAATCCTCAACTCCAAGGTGTGTGACAAAGGCTCCCAAGTACCGTGGGAAATTAGACTCAAACCATTTCAAACTATGCCTGACTAAAGGCACTCACCAGCTCCCAGGAAAAGGAAGGTTTAGCATTGGAACCCCATGAAATAGTCCAGACTGGAAGCCTGGGAAGGCTCTGGCATTCCCAGCACCAGTCACCAGCCCAGCAGCACCTCAGTGGCTCCAGCACTCTGTGTGTGTCTCTTTTCCAAACATAAAACCTGATCCCCTGGGATGGATGTGACCAAGAGTTACTAAAAACAAAATTTCACCTCTTTTTCTTTAGGTCACTTAAATGCTGACAAGCTCCACGATTTTCCCTACAAGTCAAAATTCTCAGATGAGTTTCTTGAATCAGCTGCCTTAATTATTCATATAGACAGGAGGACTCGGATGGGCAAGTCTTAAATTGAAGGATTAAGTTGCACTTTCCTAATTTAAATCAAAATGGATCCTGTATCACCTTCATTTTCTATTTGTGAGAACACCAAACCCTGAAGTCACACTCTGCTCACACACTGGAGTGCCAAGAGCCTCTCAGTGGATGCTGTAAAAATAATCCCTCAGTAAGAGATATTCTAAAGGTCTGCCACTGCCTGGGAAACTTCATTAACCTCCAGCATTCTGGGGAGGAGAAAAGATCCATGAACTCCTTTGCTCTGCTGAGCTGAAGGTGTGCAGCCTGCAGGAGTGTTACCATAGCCCTGCTTCCCTCATGGCCACAGAAGGATGAAATCCCAGATTCTCAAACGTGTTCCATGGCACTGCTGGTGCCTGGGACAGCCTAAAGCTCCTAAAGGTTTGTTCTGCACAGGTACTCTGTGGGAGGAGAGAAAGAGATGAGGCAGAATTGAGGACAGTCCTGGCACCACAATAGCTCCAGCACTGGCCTTGGACACATTCCTGCTGTTTCTGGAAAAAATTCAGGATGCAAAGTGCCCGTCAGGGAATGCTGGGCACCAACACCTGCAGCAGGGGCTGAGAACCTGAGTCAAACTACAGACACCTTCCCCACTCAGAAAAGTGCATTTTTAAAAGAAAATTTGTCCCATATCCACACATCTTTTAGATACCTCCAAGGATGAGCTGAAAATGCAAAACAGGCAGCAAAAAATTTCATACATGGTGAGAAAGTGCCCTTGCAACTGACAGAAAGGCTGGGGGTGTTTGTGTAGAACCTTCCATTTCAGCCCAGGTGAAAAGGAGTTTATTCTCCCCAGACCAACAGCACTGCCAAGTCAGAGCCCAGGGGCACGAGCAGCCCCCCTGCCCTCGGCTCTGGCAGATTTGGGAAGGATGTTCTCCCTGCTGCACACATCCCCCAGCTCCTGGGATTGGATCCACTCACAATAAATATCCTCATTATGTTCACTGTAGAACAAACATTAACAAGAAATGCTTAGTCTGTCTCATAAGGCCTAATGTAATTGTTCATTTTAATGAATAAAGTAACTCAATCTCTGTGTATAATTCAAACATTGCTGCTTTGCCTCCCTCCGCCACAAACATTTCCATAATAAGCCATTTGTTCTGAACTTAATTGTTTCGTGCAATGTTTGATTAAAATAAAAATCAGTACAAAAATAATTACATTAGTGGTAATTAACCTACTCAGGGAAGAAAATAGCCACGTTCCCTGATACCACTTTCATAATGATAGTGCCATTAATTTCATGGACACACAGATCCCAGCGGCGAGGACTGGGCTCAGATTTATTGCCACCTCCAGACTGCAGCTCCTAACTCAGCAGTTCAAACATTTGTGTGTATTCCACTTTGCAGACAGCAATATTTGCATGACTTAGCTCTTCAGGCTCAGCTATTAATGTCTTGTAATTAGGTTTTAAATCCAGGGATTTACCACGATAATGGTTTTAAGCTAAGAATATGTCAATAACACATCCTCAGCAGAGTCTTCTGCAAAATATCAACTGAAATCCCTTCCAGAGATAACAGTGGTGATAAGCCAGAGTGCCAGGGAGGTGCAGAGCTGCTCCATGCCTGGCCCAGACACGGTGCTCCACCTCTCACTGGAGCTCCTTTTGATTTCCCTGCTCCAGGGGAGCCTTGAGGCAGCGCTGACCTGCAAGGTGGTGGAGGCAAAAACCCCACCAGTCCTGCCTCGTGCCAAACACATCCCTGCACTGGGCAGAGCAGCCCTAACAGCTCTGCAGGAGAACACAGAATTCCAGAGGCTCCAAACCCTCTCTTGAAACAGCAGGATTGTTTCTGCTGCAGCAGCACATGAGCTCTGGGNGTCTTCTGCAAAATATCAACTGAAATCCCTTCCAGAGATAACAGTGGTGATAAGCCAGAGTGCCAGGGAGGTGCAGAGCTGCTCCATGCCTGGCCCAGACACGGTGCTCCACCTCTCACTGGAGCTCCTTTTGATTTCCCTGCTCCAGGGGAGCCTTGAGGCAGCGCTGCCCTGCAAGGTGGTGGAGGCAAAAACCCCACCAGTCCTGCCTCGTGCCAAACACATCCCTGCACTGGGCAGAGCAGCCCTAACAGCTCTGCAGGAGAACACAGAATTCCAGAGGCTCCAAACCCTCTCTTGAAACAGCAGGATTGTTTCTGCTGCAGCAGCACACGAGCTCTGGGAAGTGGCCATGCCATGCCATGCCATGCCATGCCATGCCATGCCATGCCATGCCATGCCATGCCATGCCATGCCATGCCATGCCATGCCATGCCATGCCATGCCATTATCCCATGCCATTGATCCCATCCCACACCCCAGTGCTGCACTGGGAATGGGGCTCAGACCCCCATGTGGGTTTTTCTCCAGTGAGAAATCCCATTTTCCCCTCAGCCCTTCCCTCCTGCCCCGTGCTGTCCCCCCAGGGCTCAGGTGCCACTCAGGGTGTCCCTGCAGCCCCTCGAGCTTTTCCTTGCAGGAGAGAGCCCACACCTGGACCCAGCAGCTCCCATCACATCCTATTAACACATTCAATTAATTATGGCTGGAAACTTCCACCTAACAGCATCACCCTGCCCCCACACTGCAGCTCCCCTTGGGTGTTCCCACAAGAAGCAATTCTTAACCCTCCTTTATTTCCCTTTCATTTCTACTCTTCCTTTGTCTTTGGTTGAATGTTTGTCACCTTTTTTTTCAGCAGCCCTACCTGCTCTGCCCCAGCAGCCCTGAGAGCTCCTCTGAGCCCTCACACCACCATCCTTCACGAGATCCAAGGGCCATTTGTTCCACATTAAAGCAAGGACATTTCCAGCACACCACTGATGTAGAGAAAAATGCTTAATCCACACTTTTTGCAAAAATGCTTATTATTATACATTTCTGTTGACACACAATAAAATGGAAAATTAATTATTTTAATGCTTTTATATCTGCCTGCAGCTTTGTGTTGTCTCCTAGCTAATGGAAGGGGGTGGACCATGCATCTTCACTCTTCATCCTGCAGCCCCTGCATAATATTCTTTTAATTAAAAAAAGAGCATGTGCTTCCAAATGTGCATTTATAACACACAGTTCTTGTCTCTTTAAATGGACAGGTTAGGGCAAAAGTATCTTCTGAAAGCAGAGTTAATCCAAGGCAAATTTTTATCCTAAAGTGGCTTAGAATAAGGGAAAATCGGAATCACCACAGAATCCCAAACTGGTTTGGACATCAAATCCCATCCATCCCACCCCTGCCATGGCAGGGACACCTCCCAGTGTCCCAAACCCCAATGTCCAGCCTGGCCTTGGGCACTGCCAGGGATCCAGGGGCAGCCCCAGCTGCTCTGGGCAGCAGAGATTTTTACAGTGCAGGATGGCAGAAAGCCCCAACCCAAAGAACACCCAAAGCCCCCAAGCCCAGCTCAGCCCCAGGGCAGAGCAGCTCAGCAGAAATCCAACCCTGGCTCCTGACATGCTCACAGTGCCCCACAGCCTGAAAGTTTAAGTCCTCAAGAACAAGCCTGGATGACAATGGCACATCTGGAAGCAAATGCAGGAATTCTGGTTTTTCTCCTGAAAACTCCTTTTTTTTTTTCTCCTGAAAACTCTTTTTTTTTTTTCCTCCTGAAAACTCCTTTTCAGAGCTGCTTTTCATGGCACAGCCAGGAGTGGACCTCACCTAAGGTTTGAGGAAAAGATTAGCCCTTTGTTTCTCTCTCTTATGAGCCTGTAACTTCTTATTTTTTCTGTTATTCGTGGTTGTGAAGAAGTGCTGCTTTCCCAAAGCCAGCACAGCACTCCCAGTGAGGAAGGGGCAGTGGTGAGAGGGAACCAAGCACCTGCTGTAAAATTCAGAGAGCATTTCTCTCCGAGTCCCTGCCAGCTCAGAAGTGCTGGCATTTATTTTTCCTCCCAATTGCCCAGCTCATTCAAAGCCCAGCATTTCCCAGGCACATGATTTGGTGCTGGCTTTCCCTTCCTGAAGCCTCAGCATCAATGGCACAGTGATTTCCTCATCACATCTCGTGTGCAGGGCAACACAGGGCAGGGAGGGAAGACGAAAGAAATACAAAATTCTGAGGGAAATTCAGCACCCAGCTCGTTTAGGCCCTAATTGGATTGCTGCAGTGATATTAATAATACTAATAATATTAAATTATCCTGCTCAGGTTATGCTCAGCCAGCTGGGCCCTAAAAGAACTGCAAATTTGCACAGAAAATTAGGAATGGCTGGTGGAAAGACACACTCCCAGGGGAGCACCAAATTCCCAGGGCAGGGGATTTTCTCCCCACTTTTTCCACTTTTCTCCATTTTGTTGCCAGGGCAAGACCTTCAGTGCATCCCTGTGCAAGGAAACCCTGCCCTGGCTTTCACTCCACCCCACACAGGGAGGAGAAAAGCCTGCCCCAGCCCTTCCAGCTGCATTTTTGGGAGGAAAAGGGCAAAATCTGATCTTGCAAAGGGAGGCTGGAGTCTGTAGAACCCTTCCCCAGTCAGCCAAAGTACAGGCACTGCTAAAGCAGAATAAAATCCCTGAGTGCAGGCAGCACTGGGAAGCAGCTGCTCAGTCAGTCCCAGATCCCCCTGCCAGTTCAGGGTGGGATGAACCAGTAAAAAAGGATGTTCCATGGGAATCATCTCAGCAGCATTTTCACAGAAATGCACCTTTTCAGTTTAGTGGAAGGAAAACCAAATAAAACAGGAAAACAAAGCAAATAAAGCTTCCTCTGGAGTTGTTTGAGAGCAGGCTAAAGACCCCTTGCAGCTGTTTATTGGGGGCCATTATTGTCCATCATGTGAACAATTAGCTGGAGACACATTAAATTCCACATTACACATCTGATATTACAGTCCTGCTGGCAGCCACAGCGATTTCCTTCCAAAATCAGTATGCAGGGACATTTAAATAGTGATTATTTCTGACCCACTCAATACGTGTGGCCTGTCAGGAACCTTCATGCTTTGCTTAAATGCTGGAAACTCCGAGGGCTGCTCACGTGGGCCCGATGTGAGCAGAGCTTTCAATCACCCTTTGTGGGGTTCCTTTGTCCTCCCTAAAGCAAACAGGCACACTGTGACACATCTGCCATCACTTCTACTCCAGCAGCCTTGGCACTGCCATCACTATGGGACCAAAATCCCATTTTGCAAAACACAGCTGGGTCATGTTTGGGATCTACAGAAGCAGCTCTAAGCCAAGACTTCCCATGACTCTTCATACAGTTTATTATTGCAAATTTGGTCAACAGAAATGGAGACAAAGCAGCAAGTTTTGGCTGCTGTTAATTGTCACGAGAGTCTTGGCACGACTGGAAGGTGCCAGCCCCTGATCTGCCACTAAATCCTGGGGCAGGTGGAGCCCCAAAGCTGTGATCCTGCTGGAATGCCAGGCAGCTGCTGCTCACAGGGACAGGGATATTCAGGATCTTCAGCAAACACCTCCTCCCACAGCAGGCAGACAAGGAGAGCTGGGAAAGGAAACCCCAAAGGAGCCTTGGGGTGCCCTGGCCTCTCCAGACACAAATCCCACAGTGCTGAACCCACAAACCTTCACCACTCCTCCCAGCCAGAAATCACATTTACCTTGCCAGGGGACAGGCAGGAGTGTCTTTGATCCAGAGGCATAAATGCAATCATTATTGTGCTGATGGCTCCTGGATTGTCCCTCTCCTGCAGAGCCCTGCCCACACTGCCCCCATGGACAAACAGAGAATAAAATGGAATATTTTCCATCCAAACTCCTTTGCCAGGGCAAGGATGAGACACAAATTCAGGTTTTGCTGCCACCTCCATGCCCCTGGAGGTGAGCCCAGAGGGAGCAGCCTCCACTGGGACAGAGGTGCCACAGGGGTGCCCGAGGCTGGGGCTGGGCAGGAATTCTGGGAATGAGGGGGCAGAGGGGTGAAAATGCTGTGCAGAACTCACTAAAGAACCCAGTGTGTGTGACTGGGAGCCTGGGCTCCCTGCTGGGTTAACTGGGGGGCGTTTCAGTGCCCACACTGCCCCTGCACAGCTCCAGTGCTCTGCTCTCCACAGCTGGCTGGGCTTCTCCAGACACAACAAAGCACATCTGTCACTGAAGAGCCTCTTCCCACTTCCAGATATTAAATAAAGAATATTGCACCCTCAACAACACACAAACTGACATTGTTACTCCTGCCAAAAGCAACCAAACACGTTCATTAGCCATAAAATATCCCAGCAAAGCATTTGCTCTTGAATATATTTGCTGACAAAACCACATTAGCCTCGCAGAAAGGCTTTACAGAGGGATGTGTAGGCACAGAACCAGCACCTCTTTTGGAGCCTGGGTGATTTATTTTTTAACTCCCATTTCTTACATAACTCATTCTCAGAGTGTGTCTGCCCGCAGGCTCGTGGCCATGGAAGGGAACAACACAAGACAAAGCAAAATCTCAAGTCAAGCTTCTTGCTCCATCATTTTTTTGGCCATTATAGCTTTTATGAGCTCCTCACGCTCCAGTTTTCTGCTGTCTTCAAGCACACGTGTAATCCATCTCCCACTCTCCCTGCTTTCCCTGGGTGTTCTGTCCCCACAAACACTTTCCCTGTGACACTCTCAGCACCCCAGCCATGCTGTGCCTTGCCAAGCTGATGGAGCTGAGCTCCCTCACCCATGCTGCTGTTGCTGCCTGGGCCAGGCGGGTCAATAGCACAGAGAAAATGACATTTCACGTCCTCAGTTCCGAGCCTGAGCTGCTGTGCAGAGCCAGGGGTGAGGTTTAACTATTGCCTTGCTGTCGTGGCGCTGCACAAACCTGCCCTGGCTGGGTGAGAGCTCAGCTCCTGCCTGGCTCACGTGGCTGAACGCCCACCCCGTGTTCTGAGCTGTGTCCCTGTCTGATGAAGCCACTGCCCAATGCACCAAAGCCCTGTGTAGTGCCACAGCCCAAATGTCCCCTCCCAAGGCACCCCCAGCCTGTGCAGGACCTGTGTGATTTCAGCCACTGCTGCCCCATCCCTGGAGGAGCAGGCAGCAATCAGCACATGGCCATTCAGCAGGCCAGTGGCTTGAAAAAAATCCCCTTCCACCTGGCTGCAAGTTAATCCTGCAAGTTGAGATAATTAAAGGTGTTTGTGCTGGTCACGGCTGGCAGGAGCAATGAGAGATTGCAGAATTTAATGAGGGAACAGAATAAACAACATCCATTATTGCAGCACACACCAGGGCTGGCATGGTGGCCAAAGCACGGCCTGGGAGGAGTTCTAGGAGCCCAGGGGTGGAGGAGCCCAGGGATGGAGGAGCCCAGGGGATGGAGGAGCCCAGGGACGGAGGAGCCCAGGGATGGAGGAGCCCAGGGATGGGGGAGCCCAGGGATGGAGGAGCCCAGGGATGGAGGAGCCCAGGGATGGAGGAGCCCAGGGATAGAGTCACCTTTCAGATGCTGTCACTGATGGGTGACAGGCTGGGCTCAGAAGGGCCCAGCCATGGCCACATCTGTGCAAACAGATCCCTCTGCAAGGACTCTGCACTGAGCAGCATTAATGCTGGGAAATAATCCCCATCAATGCAGACACCCCACCCCTGTGAGAGGGACTGTCACCACGGGTCACCCAGTGGCTGATGTGACACTGCAGGGACACAGCAGGAGGCGCTGAGCCTCCCTACCAGTGCCAGCAACAGAAACTCCATCTGCTTTGGACACATCCTGCTCCAAAGGAAAAACCCAAACCCCAGCAACAAACCCAGGAAAACAATGAACAGAAATCAATTTGAACATGCTATTTTAGAAAAATACCATCTGTTGGCAGAATATTGCTGAGCAACAAACATCACTGAAGAGGTGCTTGGATGCAATTCCAATTCGAATATTTTATCAAAAAAAGGCAGGTACAGCCAGGTCTCTTGCCAGCAGGTTAGACAGTTAATTACTCTCTTCACCAGCTCACTATTCATAACATTTATTTCCAAATTCCCTAACAGAGATGTTTATGGCATGTAAATTGATTATTCTGAGCCCAAAGAGATTCAGGAGGTGTTGAAGTGAGCAGGTTCTGCATCAATTGCAGAGGATTACAGAGTTACTCAATGTACTTCTGTGTGTGGGGAAAACAGGATTGCAGTGTGCAGGTTCCATCCTGTCTGTGTCAGTGGCCCTGGGGGGTTTTTTAGTTTTTTTAGAGCTTTCCTCAGTCAGTCTACGAACACAAGCAAGAGAGAGAAAACTGCAACAGAAGTTACTCTGCAAATGTAAGATGAAAAAACCTGGTTCAGCTCCCCAGACTGTCCCAGCCTGTGCCCAGCACACTCCCAAAAGCACAAGAATGGGAAGATGCCTTTGCTGAAGGCACCACAACAGATTAACAGCAGCAGCCCAGCCAGAGGAACCCACCAGTGAAACATTTCTGTTCCTGCTCGCCGTGAGGATGATGATGATGGTAAAAAGAAAAGATTCACTCACCTAGCTGGTCTCCTGCAGTTATCTCCCTCCTGCCCCTGGGGTCTGGAGTGTCCTTACCTGTGTGAGCAGCTTCTCCTGCTGCAGGAAATTCAGACACGCAGAACTGACCCTGCCCAGAGCGCCAAAGCTCTTGGGGAGCAAAGCACCAACCAAAGCTCCCCTGCAGCAGTGCCAAATCCCCACCAGCACCAAACACCCTCTGCTTTCCCCTCCTGGGCTGCATTTAGGAAATAACAACTGGGGAAACATCCCCTCAAGAGTTATTGCCACAATAGTCACTGAAGACAAATCGCATCCTCTGGTAGTTTTCCCTGGGATGTGTTTAATAGAATTTATTTTGGTTATTTCCAGGAATCCTCGACTTCTCTAAACTCCACAATTGTCTTCATTATTGTAAGAAATGATCCAATAATACAAAAGGGACTATCTCATATATATTTGTGTGAGAAACTGGGACACTTGAGTGATTAGAAGGGAAGTTAGTGGGAGAATCTCAGCTACTGGTGTGACCCTGTGGCCATGAGGAGATGAGGGTGAGGAGAGAGGTCTTTTTATGGCAACATTTAACACAACAACAGGAATACAAATCAAGCTCCATTAATTTAGCCTTAAATTTTAATGAATCAGGATGTGCAGTTTACATTAAGAAGGGTTTGCTTAATAAAATATTAATATTTTTTGCTAAAAGAACTGTAAACTGCAAGTTAGTATAGGTTTCCTTATATAGAACATCAAAAGTTGAAAAGCACTGAAAGAGCAAATCAAACACAGAAAATGAGCCAAAATTCAAGGAGAGTAAAATTTTGTTTGTGATCAGCCTCCAGGAGCAGAGCCCTGGTGCCTCACACCATTCACTGGATCTAACAAAAGCCATGAAAACATTCAAAATGGAAAGTGTTGGGCCTTTGGCTGTACCCCAGGGGATGGCTGTGTGTGGGCAGCCTTGGCTTGTGTCCCAGGGACAAAAATGGGGGCTGGGGGGGGATGAGGTGTCCCCACGGGTCACGGGGCCAGCCCCAAGTGCACAGAGTGACACCAGGGCCAGAGAGAACCCGGGGCTGGGAGCACACCCTGGGTCACCTCTCTGTCACACCTGGGTCACCTCCAGGGTCACCTCCAGGGTCACCTCCAGGGTCACCCCTCTGTCACGCCTGGGTCACCTCCTGGGTCACACCTGAGTCATCACTGTGTCACACCTGGGTCACCTCCTGGGTCACACCCTGTGTCACCTCCAGGGTCACCTCCAGGGTCACCCCTCTGTCACACCTGGGTCACCTCCTGGGTCACCTCCTGGGTCACACCTGAGTCATCACTGTGTCACACCTGGGTCACCTCCAGGGTCACACCCTGTGTCACCTCCTGGGTCACTCCTTGGGTCACACCCTGGATCACCCCTGGGTCACCTCCTGGGTCACCCCTGTGCCACCCCAGTGTGTCCTGGCCACCTGTGGAGGGGTGCCAGGGCAGGCCCATGTCACACAGCCTGTTGTCTCACCCTGCTGCCAAAGCAGAGCTGGCAGCAGAGGAGGAGCCACACACACCAAGAGTTCCCAAAGCTCCTGGGCTGGGAGAGCTGAGTGAGGGAGGAACCCTTTTTGTACAGACACCCATGTCCCTCAGAACACCCTGGATGTCACCCAGGCCATCCTGAGGAGCCCAAGTGACCGAAATCTCTGTCTGGGTAAAACTGGCAGCACCTCTCCAGGGCCCTGGAGCAGGGAGGTCACAGCCCAGGCTTGGAGGGCTGAGGCTGACATGGCCTCCAGCTTTCCCACCCACCACTCCTGGGTTTTGTTGGTTTTTTTTCTGGGAAACATCAAAGTGCATTGAGCACCTGCTCCTGCTGCCTGTTTTCCTTTAGGCACCATCCCAGAACGGCCACCTCATCCCCACGGATTAAAACCACCACAGGAAAAGTGACTCACCCCCAAAAAAACCATTCCATTCCAGCTTTCCAGACACAAGAAAAACCGAAAAGCATCTGCAAATGGAAACCCCGTGGCTTCAAACTACAACAAATCACAGCTTCATTTCCCAAGCTGGCAACCAGGGACTGCAGAACCAATAAAATTCGCACGATCACCTCGTGTCTGCCGGCCTGAGGAGTCTCAGGCTCCCCCTTTGGCTGCGTGGGTACAAGGAGCAGGTGACAATGTGCAAAGGCCAGTGTCCCTGCAGAGCTGTGTGGCCGTGCAGGAGGAGCAGGGCACTCACGTTGAGCTGCAGGTCGTCTGTCCACTGGCCCACGAGGCGGTAGCCGGGCGTGCTGGTGTTGCTGCTGTGGAACTGGAAGATGTCGTAGCGCCCCGGGGCGTCCCCGTTCTTGTTGAACATCACTGGGGTGCCAGCACTGCCTGGGGGAAGCAAACAGGACAGAAATCCAACCACCCAACGCCAGATCTTTGCCAAATCTTTGATGTGGTCACGGGTCAGAGCTGTCACACACCGGCCAGGGCCACCCATCCTGCAGCCGCCCAAAGAGGACACTTTGGGACACTGCCACCACCCAGCCCTCTCCCACAGAGCCGTCCTCTGTGCCTGAAAACAAACCCAGCAAGCCCAGCTGAGCCTCGCCTCACCCTCTCCCAATGCCAGCAATATCAGAAGGATTTTTTTCTTCCTGCCCTCCAGCCTCCCTCCCATCTCCCTGTCCCCAGGGGGTTCTCCAGTGGAAACCACTCCTGTGGATGCAGCCTCTCGGTGCTGCTTCCCCCCTCCAGAGAAAGTTCCATCTGCTTCTGAGACACGCTGCTTTCACAAGGCAGCCCGGGTCTGCTGAGTCTTGACTAGCATCCAGAAATAGCTTCCTCCTCCTCCACAGTCTGCTGCACTCGTCATCATCATCATCATCATCATCATCATCGTCATCATCATCGTCATCACCGTGNGGATCAGCATTCCCTGTGCATTCCCTTATCCAGGATCAGCATTCCCTGTGCATTCCCTTATCCAGGATCAGCATTCCCTGGGATCAGCATTCCCTGTGCCTTCCCTTACCCAGGCTCTGTCCTGGGCAGCACCAGAGCTGGACCCTGCATTAATTTGCTTTCCCTCGTGCTGAGGTGACAAGCACAGGTAAGTGCAGGGCAGGGGGAGCCCCAACCCCTCCTGCTGGCACAGCCTGGAGCTGCCCTGACACCTGAGCCCAGGTGAGCTCCCAGCAGGACACCTGCAGGTCAACCAGGGTGGGAACCTTCCCAAACTCAAAGCAGTGCCTCATCTCCTCAGAGCTCCAGGAAAACCTTCCAGGGTGACATTTACTTCCAGACATATTAAAATAGGTTTCGGTAGGGTAGGGTAATATTGTGTCAAGATTGAAGATTATGACAATCCTCCAGCATATCTATATTCAAAGCTTCCTCCTCCTGTGTAACTTTTTTTTCCCTAAAGCAATGAAAAATCTCTCCTGTTGTAGTGCTGAACTTTAAGATTATCGCTTTCTTCATGATTCCCATTCTTCATTGAATTCCAGGGAGTGAAAAAAAAGATTTGAAGGAGTGAATTAGCATAGTCTCCATTCCAGCCCTGGTAAATTGTTTCCTGTCTCTCCTCCAATCCTCTGAGATCAGATACAAATTCAGTTCAAAGGCTGCTACGGAAAATCTCCCACTGAAATCTCTCCTTGCTGGTTCCCTGTGAGCACCAGGCAGATATTTAATTGTCATTACAGATTCATGCAGCCAGAATACATTTGAGTGGAAACACTTGGAGTCAATCAGAAGCAATGGCTGTAATTCCTTGGCTCCAGGAAAGGCAGCAAAGTGCTAAATGGGATCTGGCTCATCACCACTCTTAGGGCTGCTTAGGGTGAGTTAGGCTCAGCTTTGTCAGAGCTGACAAGAAAGGGACACCTGAGACAGCAGGAGCTCAGGTGAGGCTCCCAAAATGCAAGAGACACATCTGAGGAGGGCACAGGGGAAGGGCCAGGGCTGTCAGGAGGGAGATGGAGGATGGACAGACGGACACCACTGTCACAGCCACCCCAAAGCCAGTGCTGGGACAAACCCTGGGGGCACTCAGCCAGAACAGAACACACCTACAGCCACCTGCACAGGAACAACACCCCAGATCCCCCAGCAAAGCCACTGCAGGTGAGCCAGGATGGCTCCAGCAGGGCACCGGGGGGTGGGCACTGCACAGACCCCAAAGGCACCGACCTGGGACCTCACCCGTGGCCCTGCACATGGGGCAGGCAGGGGCAAACACTGGTGCAGTCTGCAGCTCCAGCAGTGCTGAAATGCCCCAGCCAGGCTGCGAGGAGCCCCTGGACCATGGAGCAGCTGTGGAAAGGGGAAGCTCTGACACCTCAGGGCACGGGGCAGGCAGAAGTGTCCCTGTCCCTGTCCTGGCTTTGGAGCTGCAGTAACCGGGCTGCAGCCAAGGCTCTGCTCGCCAGGCCAGCCCTCCTCAACCCCTGCCTGGGCCAGGGTGAGGCTCTGAGCCCTTTCTGTGCCACCTGGCTGCAGGCTCTGTCACTCCTGCTTCCCATCACTGCAGAGCTCCAGCCTCAGCTCAGGCTCCTTTCATGGAATAATGGAATTAATAAAAAGTGATGTATGGAAACCTCATTGCAGAGAGGAAACAGGCATTTCAGGCATAACCCTTGATCTTCCACTCATTAAAACATGTCGTTATTTCACTGGGTTTGGATCATTCAGGGTTTAGCTTCTTTCTGTTAAGGTTTCCCAGGTTTGGCTGAGCCCAGTAAGCAGTTCAGAACCCGTGTCAGTCTCCAGGCTGCAGCTCCTTGCTCGTGCAGAGCTGTGACAATTTCATTCAGTTCCCAACAAAGGAGCTGCCTTCTCCCCACACAGACACAGGGCACTCGACACCTGCAGGAAGCCCTCAAACCCAGACACAATCTGACTGCATTTGTAGGGTTTCCATCTCTTAATTGCTGCAAGATGAGGAATGAATTATGAAGAGGAGAGCAGGAGTTACACAGGTGTCACCAGCCCAGGTGTTTGTCACTCAGGGCACGTTCATGGCACTTTGGGCACCCAAGGGGCCCCTCTGAACAGCATCTTCAGCTTTTCCCTGGCAAAAACACAACTGCACATCAAAACTTTCAGGATTTCACTGCTTGAGCACTTGAGCTTTAAAGTTTTCCGAATTTTGGGCCTTTTGTTCTCCAGGTAACGATGATCACAAAATGCACACAGAGCTCCTCACCCAGATCCAGCCCCTCTTCATCACAGCCTCGCTGCAGGGATGGCAGCACCTCTGCAAGGAGGGCAAGGACCCAAAGCAGGGCCAGCAGGATGGTCCCAGCTCATGGCAGGACCAGCAGGATGTTCCTAGCTGGTGGCAGGGTGACCCCAGCTCGTGGCAGGGCCAGCAGGGTGGCCCCAGCTCGTGGCAGGGTGACCCCAGCTCGTGGCAGGGTGGCCCCAGCTCGTGGCAGGGTGGCCCCAGCTCGTTGCAGGGCCAGCAGGGTGACCCCACTGCCCAGGGCTGAGCAGAGCTGCTCCACAGCAGGAGGATCCCAAGCTCTGGGGCCCAGGACACTGGAGAGCAGCAGGAGAGGGGATGGATGCTCATCCCCTCACACAGAGCACACAGCTGCCACTGCCCACCCTGGGAACCCAGGACAAATCCCCTGGAACACCGGGAACAGGGATCTGCACACTGACCAGAGCCTGTGCCATGGCACAGCTCTGTGAGGGGGGTCAGCAGGGGACAGGGGGGGACAGTAAGGGGACAGGAGGGGTCACTAAGGGGATGGGGGTGTCAGTAGGTGACCAAGGGGTGTCAGTAGGTGCCCGGGGCTCTCAGCAGGTGCCCGAGGGGGGTCAGTAGGTGCCCGAGGGGGGTCAGCAGGGGCCCGAGGCTGTCAATAGGTGCCCGGGGCTGTCAGCAGGGGCCCGGGGACCCTGTCTCACCGTTGAAGTTGACACTGCGGATGTACTTGAGCAGCCTTTTGCCCCCGGCGTGCTCCATCTCGGGGCACAGCCCGGCGCTGTCGGCGCACAGCTCTCGGTTCATGTGGTGCAGGGCGTGGGCCATGGCGTACACAGCATCGATCACAAACTGCACCTTCCCCTCCTGCTCGTAGGGAGAGTCCTTCCCGATGCGCTCCTGCCCTGCAGGGACACAGGGGACACTCAGGGACAGCGGGGACACCAAACGGCAGCGCTGGAAGAGCCGCGCCCTCCATCAGTCCCGTAAAACACTCCGAGCTGTTCTAATACTAATTAAAATATAACCAAACCTCTGTCGTTGGTACCAGAACCACCGACTCTGCTTGCGAGTCACTCTCCATAATCCCAAGGAACAAACCCTGCCCTGCTCACACCGTGAACCCCAACCCCACCCCAGACACAGCCCAGCCTCTGTGCGCTCCCAAAGCCCGGCTTTGCAGCGGGAGCGCATTGCAGGCGAGGCACGGCTGGTTTTAACCCCGGTGTTTGCTTCTGCTGCAAATCCCAGGCTCTAATTCAAAGTCAAAGCCAGCTCAAGGGAAGAAAGAGTCACTCCAGAGAAGCCACCGAAGGGGCTGCAGAGAACTGAGGAACGCGCCGGCAATTAACGGGCAATTAATTAACGGGCAATTAACGGCAGCTCCTGTCACTGTCACCCCTGCGCCCCAGCCTGCAGAGCCCCAAAGCTCCTGCAGAAGCCCACGATTGCCTTTAAGGTGCTGCGGCAGGAGAGAACTCAGGGAGCCCCAAAGTGAATCCATCCGTGCCAGGGGCTGCGGGAATTGTTCCAGAGCGGGAAGCGGAGCCCTGGGAGCTGCTCGGCCCCAGGGAACACCCGGAGAAGGGAGGGAGGGGGTCTGGAAAATCAGAGCACCGGAATTAAAGCACAGCAGGCAGAGGAACTCAGGAGCAGTGATGGCAGAGGTGAGTTCAAACATTGGTTTGCGGGCTCGTGCCTTGACCCCCCTCGGGCTGCAGACAGACAGAGGTGTGACCTGGTGACCACGGCCACAGGTGGCCCTTGTGCTGCTCTGGTCACCTGAACAGGTCAGGGGGGCTCTGCAATCAGCTGCAAACCAAGCTGGATTTTCAGAGCCTGGAATGAGGCACTGCAGGCTGAGAATCAGGAATCTGATTTATTCCTTTTCCCCCAAACTCTCCATGAACTCCCTGGCAGTGCCCAAGGCCAGGCTGGACATTGGGCTTGGAGCAGCCTGGGACAGTGGAAGTGTCCCTGCCATGGCAGGGGTGGCACTGGATGGGATTTGAGGTCCCTCCCAACCCAAACCATTCCATGATTCCATGGTGGTTGAGGCACCCTCAACCAAAACCCCTCACTTTTAAATCTCACCTCTCCTGGAAACACTGAAACCCTGCAAACAACTGAGCACAAAAAGTGACTTTCCAGCTGCTGAAGTTCCAGGCAGGATCCTTTTCATTATTCACTGCCTCTCACTGGTTACAGAACTTATCAGGATTTGAAGCCCTGACAAGGAAAATGCTTTTAAGTGGTTTCAGCTCTGGAACCAGATGAGCAATGCAGCAGGAATGGATGCCAGGGGAGGGGATCTGGGATTGAAGTGCTGCACACAAACTGCACTGAAAAGCCACAGCAAGTTCCAGAAGCACGGCTGGGCACACACACAGCAGGAGGAAAACCTTCAGCAGGGAAAGATCTGAGAGAGGAGCCCGAGCAAAACACACCTGAGAAACCTGAGAGCAAAGTAACACTGGCCAAACACAAAAATAATAAAGGTTTCTAAATCTTACTAGAATTTCCAAGAACAGGGATACTCCCCTGTGCTGAAACAGCCACTCAGCTGGGTATTGAACATCAAGAACTGTGCACAGTAAATCCAGATGTGGAGGCAAATGTAGCTGCTCACCACAAACATGTCTGAATTTATACAGTTGGGAGTGTGCTGTCCTTCACCAAAACACAGGCTGAGTTACCTCCTGAAGAGATTCCACTGCAATGAGAACCCGGATTTTAACCCAAATCTGAAGCAGCAAAGAACCTGCAGAGCAAACATTATGATCTACATGGGCCAAATAGTCTTCAGACTTCAAAAAAAACCAAAAAAACCCCAGCAAATATCCAAATTAATAGGCCTGGCTGAACAGAGTTCCCTCCAGTTTGTGTCACCCTCATGC
Source organism: Rhabdornis inornatus (assembly GCA_013397075.1). Taxonomy (NCBI): domain Eukaryota; kingdom Metazoa; phylum Chordata; class Aves; order Passeriformes; family Rhabdornithidae; genus Rhabdornis; species Rhabdornis inornatus. Next base: position 82,956 of record VWZS01002238.1, on the reverse strand, counting down.
TGTTGCAGTGAGCAGAAAAGCAGGCCCAAAATCCATTTTCAGGCAGGAATAAACCAAAAATGATGAGCACAATTTTAATTCCAACTTCAGCATTATTGTGGGGAATATTTCCCCCTCTGAGGCTGAGCTGAAGAAGTCAGGCAGAACGTTTTGCCACAGGCTCCAGGAGCAGCCCCTGTATAATGGGAGTATAGAAATTCAATTATTAATTACTCTGGAAGAGAAGGGAGCTCCCAACAGGCATCAAGTTCCTCCAGGTGAAAGCAGCAGGAGCTGCTGTGGGTGCCTCTGGGGAGGGGGCAGAGAGAACCCCCAGGTTCAGGATGCCAGGACATCCTGGGGGTCCCACGGGGGGAAGGTTGGAGAACAAACCTCAAACTTGGGTGCAGCAAGAAACCATGAGCCCCTCTGTGCTGTGAGACCCAAACCATGGAAAAGAAAAACAAACCCCATCCACACCATTTCTGTTTGTCTTTGAGAGCTGCACCATTCCTGCTTGTCTTAAAAGCTGCATCATTCCCGTTCCTCTTTGAGATTTGTACCATTCCTGCTCCTTTGAGAGCTGCACCATTCCTGCTTGTCTTAAAAGCTGCATCATTCCCGTTCCTCTTTGAGAATTGTACAATTTCTGCTCCTTTGAGAGCTGCACAATTCCTGCTTTGAGAACTGCACCATTCCTGCTCCATTTGAGAACTGCACCATTCCTGCTCCATTTGAGAACTGCATAATTCCTGTTCCTCTTTGAGAGCTGCACCATTCCTGTTCCTCTTTGAGAGCTGCACCATTCCTGTTCCTCTTTGAGAGCTGCACCACTCCTGCTTGTGTGAAAAACTGCATCATTCCTGTTCCTCTCTGAGAGCTGCACCATTCCTGCTTTGAGAGCTGCACCATTCCTGCTCCATTTAAGAACCGCACCATTCCTATTTGTCTTTGAGAACTTCACCATTCCTGCTCCATTTGAGAGCTGCACCATTCCTGCTCCATTTGAGAACCGCACCATTCCTGCTTGTCTTTGAGAAGAAGTTGCTTTTATGTTGTTTTTTTTTTTTTAACGTGGAGGCCTGCAGGAGCCACACAGCAGCATGATTTGCTTCAGCAGTGAAGCAGCTGGCACCTGGGACACTCGAACACAAAGTGATTTCAGGAGAACACACTTCTGTCCCACGGGCTGGCAATGAGTACCTGGGGATGTCAGGAGAAGGATGAAACACAAAAGCAGTTTATTGACACGAGCATTTCTTGCTTCCAAAGGATCCATTTGAAGGTGATGACAAACAGTTTAACCCCCCCTTCCTACTCGAGGCTCAAGTGCTCATCATCCTGATTCCTGAGAGACGGAGCAGCTTCAGGCACATCCTCACAGGAGAACAAGGCTGCAACAAAGGCAGGCAGAAAACTCCAAAGCCAGAGTGCTGAGAACAGAGAGAAAGAATCCCAATTGTTCCATCTCCTTCGGATGACAGGAGTGAGATGCAGCTCTGAGAGCTCCTGGTCACACTCCTCCATCTCCACGCAGGCAGTGTTGATGTGTCCCCGCGTGGAGAGGAGCAGATGTCCCCTGCTCCAGTGCCTCTCCTCCAGCTGATCCCTCTGCACCCACTGTTACCACCACACAACACAGGGGATGTGTTAGGATGAATAAATAATATCTCTAGGACAATATTTTATGGCATATAATTCACACAGACAGACATCGGAATCCCACTCCACCGGTGCTCGTGCGAGATGAATTCAGACGCTGCTTCAGTTCCTGAAGAATTAAACACATTTTCAAAGGGTCTCACACAATAGTGCTGCTGAGAGCCTGGTGATAGTCATCATTAACAAGAGATTTAATTTAAAGATTGTGGGATGCTCACGGTATCAAACAGGCAGCTCTTACTTGCACAAGGTGGAATTCGGCAGCCGGGGAAGCGCTGGCAGAAAAATATCCAGGGTTCATCCACCCCCAGCACCATCCCACAGCCCTGCCTGGGGACAGGGACACAGATCCACCCTCCACAGACACGTCCCTGCAGCCAGGGCTCTGCAAATCTCCCCCTGGACCCTCCCTCACAGCCCAGACCCTGCACACAGCAGGCCAGAGCTCCGAGTGTGAAAGGGGCTGAGAACCAGGGCTCGAGAACCAGCAGCAATGTGCCAGGGTAAATATTGGAATTTGGAGGAGCAGAGGGTGACAGTGGGGCCCCTGTGCAGTGAAATCCCTGACAGAGCCCTGCAGTGACAGCACCCAGCCAGCAGATCTCATCAGACACAGAAGCCTTCATCCAACACCACCCAGCAATCCCCATGGAATTTCCTGGGCAAAGCAGAGGAGCTTTGAAATTTCTCCTGCTCAGCACACAGAGCGTTGGATAATGCTCCAAACCAAAGTCCCTCCCCACCCCTCTGGACCAGGATCTGTGTCCAGGAGTGCTGAGCTGCTCCCTGGCACCCAAACTCCCTCCCCACTGCTCTGCATGGGAGTTTTCATCCATTTTCAATCACAGTAAAACAAATCCTCCCATGAACTGATTTCCTCTGATCACAACTCAAGGCAATTTTCCAACATAACACATTCCAGATGCTGCTGGGAAGTCTGAAAGGGCTGGGGGGGAAGGGTGGGGGGACATCAGGTGACGGCATTGGCCGTGGCTTCTGTGTCCCAGGGGCACATTCTGCCCAAGGCTTCTCCAGGGTGTTCTAATCATGGAATCCCAGAATGGTTTGGGTTGGAAAGGACCTTGTGGATCACCCAGAGCCACCCCTGCCATGGCAGGGACACCTCCCACTGTCCCAGGCTGCTCCAGCCCCAATGTCCAGCCTGGCCTTGGGCACTGCCAGGGATCCAGGGGCAGCCACAGCTGCTCTGGGCACCCTGTGCCAGCCCTGCCCACCCTGCCAGGAGAACAATTCCTTCCTAAATTGTTCCATCCTCCATCTAAAACCAACAGCCACCCCCCAGCGCTCCAATAAAACCATTCCTGGTCCCCCAGCACGAGGAAGGATGAGCTACCTGTGCATTTACGGTCCGTGTCCTCCTTCTTGGAGCCAGTGATGGTGAGCTTGCAGTTGAAGTTCTCCTCCCAGTACTCTGCAAACCACACGTTCCTCCTGTTGTTCTCCAGCGTGCGGGATGTGAAGTAGGTGTCAAAGCCTGCAGGAGGACGGGGCACAGCTGGGTCCTGGCTGCCCTGCACGGGGGAGCTCAGCCTGGGCACAGGCACTGCCCTCGTGCCCCCTCTGTACCCAGCGACACGTGAGGTCACCGTGGGGACAGAGAGCAGAACTGTTCCCTCATCAGCTGCATCCTGCAGGAAAATTACTCTAACTACCAGGTGTAAAACTGGGCAAGAGAAATGCAAAACAGATCAGCAGAAAGCAAAAAAGTTATAAGGAAAAATCATGGATTAGAGATGTACCGGTAGGAAGTGGAAATACATGATGTGGTGCAGCTGACCCTGGGCTGAGCTCAAGGCACTAATTCATTTTGTTATTGGCCTGCCCAGACTTCCAGAGGAGGCATCTCCATGTCACCAGGCTGCACCGGCGCCTCCGTGCATCCAAATCCCCCCGAACCGGCAGCCGGCACCACGTCCCACACCACACCCACCCTGTCACCACCCCCTGCACTCCGGGCTGTCCCTGGCAGACAAGATCTGCATGGGCACAAATGAACGAGTGCCGGTCTGTGTGCTCGCACACAAAGCCCTTGGGCATTCCTCGTGTCTGTCCCTGTGCAGCTGCAGCAGCTCTGCCCACACGGCTCAGCTGTGCCTGCAGGGCCCAGCCAGCGCTCCTGGCACAGGGCACGGGGAGCTTTGTGTCCCAGGGGTGACACAAACAGGTGATGCCACCCTGCCAGGGGCTCCTGGCACAGGGCACGGGGAGCTTTGTGTCCCAGGGGTGACACAAACAGGTGATGCCACCCTGCCAGGGGCTCCTGGCACAGGGCACGGGGAGCTTTGTGCCCCAGGGGTGACAGAAACAGGTGATGCTGTTCACAAACAGGTGATGCTGTGCCACCCTGCCAGGGGCTCCTGGCACAGGGCAGGGGGAGCTTTGGTGCCCCAGGGGTGACAGAAACAGGTGATGCTGTTCACAAACGGGTGATGCTGTTCACAAACCGGTGATGCTGTTCCACCCTGCCAGGGGCTCCCGGCACCCCAAACCCTGCTGCTTTCCAAGGCTGTCCAGGCCCAGCTGTGTGTCCCCAAACCTCTGGAGGTCGGGGCTGTGCTGTTGTCCCCAGGGAGCTGTGGCAGCCCCACAAGGAGCAGAGCAGTCCCAGGGGGGGACACTCACCTGGGCTCACCTGGCTGAGCAGCAGCAGAGCTCTGCCTGCACCAAAGCCACTGTTCCTCAGGGAACCTCCCACAACTGAACCCCCAGCTCAAGCCAAAAAGAGTTTTTCCTGTAACTAAGAAAGTCGTGGAGGAATTCAAACTACCCAAATCCAAAAGCTGGATGAAGCAGAGCAGTGCTGGAGGGGACTGGAGGACGCTGGCTGTACCCAGAGGAGATCCAAGGTGAATTATCTGCTATCCTACAAGGGATAGGAATCTCACAGGGTGTTTTCCCACTTCTGGGCACTCCAGCTGCTCTGGCCCTGCAGAGGAGGTGCAAGGATGGAAGCAAAGAGCTCTCCCAGCCCAAACCAGCCTGGCTCTTGCACCATCACACAGCCCTGCAGATCCACATTCCATGGACAGGGGGAACGCCCCTGGCACTGCAGCCAAGGATTTCCCTCCTGCAATGGTGGTAAAGCCGCACAGGCTGGCACAGCACAGGGTGGAGCAGAGTCTAAGGAAAACCATCTGGCACGGTTACATCAGCACAACAATCCTCCACCAGGGATAAAAACAGACAGCACAAAGCCAGCTGCTGTCAAATTGGAAAGGAGACTGGGAATGGGGTCAATCCCTCTTCTCCCTGCTCTGTGTGCCACTGACCCAGCTCTAACCTGTGTTTTCTTCAGTCTGCTGTTCTTGACACATCCCACATCACCTCCCAAAACCAGCCAGAAACATCAGCACCGAGCCTTCCAGGAGCAGGTTGAAAGCCAATTAAAATTTCACCTGCAGCCTCAAATGATGCAGTTTATTAAAATCAGAAGCAGGTCCCTCCCACAACAGAGGCAGCAGGAGGGTGCCAAGCACAGAGACCCAGCGAGTGATGCCCAGCCTGAGCCTGAAGGACTGCAAAAAACCCATGGAAAAATGTAAAAAAACCCACCAAAGTGGGCAGGGAGACACCCTCAGCTTTACTGAGTACTTGGCTGCACTCTGTAAGCTCCACACGACTTTCCAGCCCTCCACTGCAGCTTGACATGAAACCTTCCCAGAAGAAAATGGATCGAACTGCAGGAAAAGAGAGATCCTGGGGTGGCAGAGATCCCCATCTCTCCCTGCTCTGTTTAACCTGAGGCAGGGACTCCACCTGGCCTCGCACAGACTGAGTAAATAATTGGTTAAAACTCCTGGGACATCTGTTGTAGCTAACTAATAACAAATTAGTGATTTAGGAACATCTCTGTGCAGTCTCTAGAAGGGCCAGCACTATTTCTCTACCCAAACCATCCTGTGATTCTATGAGTACCATTTATAGGATTAAATTTCCTGAGGAAAATATTCTCATGGATGGTTCAGAAGAATATTCAGAAAACAGGCAGGTTTTAAGGACACACAGCCTAAACTTTTTCCTGTAAACCTGTGTATGTTGGTTTTCCTCCTAATTAAAAGAGCATTTCAAGGGGGATATCCAGTCCTAAGATCTGCAATATCCATATGGTGGGAAAGAGCACCAATAAACTCTCCCCATGTGCCAAACTCACTGACCTCTGGGGAAAGTGCTTTATAACTTAATAAAACAAAATCAATGAGTCCTGATAAAACTGTAATAGAATTCCATATGAATTACTCTAAAGCTTTACAGATTTAATAACAAATAATAACATTCCCATTGATTGGTTTAATGATCCCTCTGCATTCACAGGCAGGAATATGGATCCCTATTAAAAAGGGAAGATTTTTTACCATTCTTTTCTATCGATCAGGACAAGTGGGTGAGTGACAGCAGGACAGGGCTCAGAGCTGGACAAGTCCCTGATCATTCCCAGTCCTGTGCAGCCACTCCTCCCTCAGTGCAGATCCTGGGAATTCTGCTCCCACACAGCCAAGGAGAACCCCTGCCAGAGGCACCCCCTGGAAACAACAATCCTGGAATGGTTTGGGTGGGAAGGAACATCAAATCCCACCCAGTGCCACCCAATCCTGGAATGGTTTGGGTGGGAAGGGACCTTAAATCCCACCCAGTGCCACCCAATCCTGGAATGGTTTGGGTGGGAAGGGACATTAAATCCCATCCATCCCACCCAATCCTGGAATGGTTTGGGTGGGAAGAGACCTTAAATCCCACCCATCCCACCCAATCCTGGAATGGTTTGGGTGGGAAGGGACCTTAAATCCCACCCAGTGCCCCCCCGGCATGGCAGGAACACCTCCCACTGTCCCAGGGGGCTCCCAGTCCTGTCCAGCCTGGCCTGGGACATTCCCAGGGATTATTTCACCAGGCAGGAGTGTTCCTGCACTCCCCACAGTGCTGTCCTGCAGCTCCATCTGTGCCAGTGGGAATCTCAAATGCTTCTCTGCTTTTAGAACGTTTCTGGAATGAACCTGACTGATAAACACTCGGGGTGAACGAGGCAAAGATTCCCTGCACTGCCAGCAGACCTGAGCCTGGCCTTCACCTTTCTGCCCCAGGACATGAACACAACTCCCACAGGGCTGAACCTGAGAGTTTTGGGTTCACAGGCTCTGGGAATTCGATGACCCAACAGAAAATGCTGGATGCTTAAATGCAAAAGCAGGAATAATCACTTCTCACCCCTGCTCGTGACCAAGCACTGCACTGGTGTGACAAGATTTAGTGATTCCCCAATGTTCTCCATATTTCATACTTTAGCAAATTACTTTTTCAGCAAATACCTCTAAGAGATATAAATAGTTCTTTTATGAGATTTTCCAAATTACAATGAATCTCTTATTACTTCAAATCACTGTGATTTGATTAAATCATTATTTTTACACATAGAAAGATGATACTACCTAAAGGGTTCATTTATTTTCCACCACAGGATAATATGTGCATGAACTACATCGTGATGGGACAGAGGGAAAAATAAGGGGGAGCATGGAGGGGGGAGTGTGGGAAAGGGACAAGATCCCAAACCCTATGGAGGAGCTGGGAAAGTCCAGGCAAGGGACAGCTCCAGCACCACCAGGAATGCTCAGAAGAGCCCCTCAATCACCAGCCAGGCAATAAACCCTGCTGGCCCCACTCCAAAAACCCCAAATGACCGAGTTCTAACATCAACCCTGCCCCTCTGCCTCCCTGCCGAGCCCTTTTCTGTCTGGGGCACAGGGCTCTGTTCCCTGGCACTGCTGGGAATTGTTCATGCTCCAGAGACCACACCTGGCTGGGGCTGTGGCACCTCGGGGACAGACAGAGCTGGATTTGTCACCAGGAGAGTCTGAAACACATCCAGGGACAGGGACAGAGGCACCAGGGGTTTGTCACTGGGAGGGTCAGGAGCACACCAGGGACAGGGGGAGCTGGATTTGTCACCAGGAGAGTCAGGAGCACATCCAGGGACAGGGGGAGTGGATTTGTCACCAGGAGAGTCTGAAACACATCCAGGGACAGGGACAGAGGCACCAGGGGTTTGTCACTGGGAGGGTCAGGAGCACACCAGGGACAGGGGGAGCTGGATTTGTCACCAGGAGAGTCAGGAGCACATCCAGGGACAGGGGGAGTGGATTTGTCACCAGGACAGTCAGGAGCACACCAGGACAGGGACAGAGGGAGTGGATTTGTCACCAGGACAGCCAGGAGCACACCAGGACAGGGACAGGGACAGAGGGAGTGGATTTGTCACCAGGACAGCCAGGAGCACACCAGGACAGGGCTGGGCTGCAGGAGCCAGGCAGGGACACCCAGGAAAAGCAGCACCCTGTGAAATCAGAGAGGAAATCCAGGGATCCCAAACTGGGCTGGCACCAGTGACACCAGCAGCAGCCAGGGGACACTCCCAGCACCTCCAGCAAGGACAGCAGGGGTTGGGAGGGACCTGTGTCACCTCTGGTTTGTCATTTCAGCAGCACACGCTGCAAACCTTCCCCTTCACGTGCCACAAGGGACTGCAGGGGCTCAGGGGTTATTTAATAAGGAAAATCATTAAGCCTAATTAAACCACAAAATTATTGACCCGCTGCATTTCCCGTGTGCCTCAAGTGCTCTCACTGTCAGCCCAGGTGAGAGCAAATCCAACAAATTGACCCAATGTCACTCGAGCAGGGATTTGAACAGTTTGTGATATTTTTACTCTTCTATTTAGTCCCAGGGATGTCCACATAGTGACAACCAGCTATTTACCCACACAGTAAATCATCACCTGCTATAATTACTGATGCCAAATGAGTTGAAAGCAGCTACTCAAACACTTTTCCAATTTTCCTAGCATTTAACCCAAAGCAGTTTCATTTACCCACATTAAATCTGGGATAAAAGCATTAGCTGGGGAATGACAGGATCAATTTTAGGACAGCAAGTCTCCCTGCAGATTTGATGCTGTTGCCCAACCACACACTATGGGCTGGTATTAAGACAGTCTACAGATTTTTTTTTTTTTTTACCTTCTTTCTAGGTAAAAAGGCCATAAAATAAACGATTGTATTAACTTCCAGCATGCCATAAAAGTGCTTTGCAGTTGTTTGCTTTTCCAATTGTTGATCATAACTGTGCAGAGGGGTATTTTAGGTGATGACATAAATCATGTAGAGAGGAAATTCCACTCAGGGCAGATCTGGGATTTTGGGCTGTAAAGGTTCTGTTGGGGTAATAAATAGGGTAATAAATAATAGGTAATAAATAATAGCATCCTCATTATCACTGCACAGAATGATGCAGCTGCCAGGGTCACCACCCAAGTGCTGTGTGAGGCAGCCCTGCCAGGGAAAGGTTAATACACAACTTGTTATTATTCATTATTCTACATTTCACAGCCTCCCTGAGAGCTCCCACGGACCAACACCAGCAGCACAACCCCTGCATTTATTTCTCTGTTTCCATTTTCAGGGGCACCAGCCCAGCTGGGGGTCCCCCTGGTGCAGCAGGTGCTGAGCACACCTGAGCTGTGACCAGAATCCCGGGATTCTGCTGCTGCCCTGGGCTTCTGCACAGCCCCAGGAGCCTCCTCCAGCAGGGCAGGGGCAGGGACAGCCTCCCTGTGTCCGTGGACCACCAAAGTTCAAATCCACAAAAGGACAAATCCAACCCCAGAGCTGCCACGGGTGCTCTGAGAGCCCCAAACCCCACCCAGATTCTGCCCCTGCAGCCCCAGAGGGATTTCCCAGGCTGGCACAGGGATGGAGTGACCCAGGCTGGTCACACAGCTCAGCTGAACACCCCAGGGCTCCTGCTCAGGAATGAGCAGCTCCCTGTGAGGATGAGGTGATTCTTCCCCAGCCAGGGGACCATCACTGCTCAGCCCAGAGCAGGGGGAGCTGCTGGAGCCAGGAGCACCCAGCCAGCCTTGGCAACAGCTCCAGGGCCAGAATGTCCCTGCCAGGAATTCACCCCTTCCTGCTGCCCACTCATTGCAAATGGGCTATTTGTTTTGCCAGGACCTTTATCCGTGAAAAAATCCTTTTCCTCCCACCTGAAGACGAGCTAAAGGCTTTCACCAAAGCTGTTGAGCAAATAACAGAGCAGCTGTGGCTGCCCCTGGATCCCTGGCAGTGTCCCAGGCCAGGTTGGACATTGGGGCTGGAGCAGCCTGGGACACTGGGAGGTGTCCCTGCCATGGCAGGGGTGGCACTGGGTGGGATTTAAGGTCCCTCCCAACCCACTGGATGTTTCTTCCCAGCAGTTTCCCAAGTTCCAGCTTGCCAGTCTGTCACCAGAAGCTGCTCCATTTTAATAAAGCAGAGCAGCAAAACCTGAGATCCAGGAGGTTTAAATGCAGAACAGGAGAGTGCTCTGCTCCCTGCACAGCAGCCACTGACAGAACGCTCCCAGCATCTCCTGAAATGAGTTAAACTGCAGTCCCAGAATTTAAATTCACCCATAATTTAAATCAGGGTGAAAATACAGAAATCCCTCTCTGTTGGGATGCAGCGACTGCAGCAACTCCTGGAGGTGCCCAACAGGTTAAAATTGATAATAAAGAATTAGGATAAAATGAAATGCAAGGGGCTGCTCTTCCCAGCACTGAGCCCTTCCCACCAGAGCTGATTTTGTCCCTGTCCCTGTGCCTCGCTGCAGTGTTTCCATGTCAACAGCAGCAGCAGCAGAGTGTGCCCAGCTCTGAGCAGTGGGAATGTGGGAGATGTGAGAGATGTGAGTGCCAGCTGTCCCCAGACACCCCAGAGCCCCCAGAGCACAGCCAGGGATCCAGGGGCAGCCCCAGCTGCTCTGGGCACCCTGTGCCATCCGATTTAAACCTCCCCTCCTCCTTCACTTGTCCAATCTCCCCCTGCTCCTGTGAAAATCCCTCCCCTTGCACCCCCCTCAGGTGAAGGAAGATCTCCCCAGAGCTTTCTCCTCTCTCTGAGCAGCCTCAACTCACTCAAAATAGAACCCAACCCCCTCATCACACCCTTCCCTTTTTCCCGTAGGTCCTTTTACAAAACACAAGTTCTTTGCTGTTTGACAGCTTGGAATTCTCGATTTCTCCAAGATTTCTTGGCTCCAGGGCAGCCTGAGCAGTGCCAGAGTGAGCACAGGGGATCATTGCTGTTCTCTCCCTGCTCCTCCCTGTGCACAGGGATCACCCCAAGCAGCAGTCAGCACAGCTGCTCACATCTGGGCAGGCACAGCGGGGCTAACAGGGGCACTCCTGGGGCTGGCAATCCTGGAACCTCCCCAAGGGCAGGGGCCCTGCACAGAACACCCAGAGCACCCCAAGGGCACTCCCTGCATCCCTGGGAAAACAAACCCCATTTCCAGCTGATTTCAGTATTCCAGGAGCAGAGCATCCCCCAAGCACCCACCCCTCATCCTCCACCACCACCCTTGTTTCCTGCAGGGCCATCCCACCCCAGTGTTCCCTCTGGGATGCTGGCCAGCCTTGGGGGCCACCAGGCCCATCCTGTGGCCAGTTCCTGGCTCAGAGCTCCCCTCACGTGCACCCAGAGCCCCTGGAGCCCACCCCAAGAGCAGCACTGGCTCCCCAAGAGGATCAATATCCCGATATCCCAATATCTCAATATCCCAATACCCTGATATCCCGATATCCCAATATCCCAGTATCCCGATATCCAGCAGTGTCTGAGGGCAGGCTGAGCCCAGAGCTGCCCTGGCAGGGCCAGAGGTGCTGGGGACAGATCTGAGGCTGCCTGAATGTAAGGAAACTTTAAAATGGCTCTCAAGTTGCAGGATAATTTGTATTCCCCTCTCTTCGTACCAACACATTAACCAAATACATTATTTCCATAATGAGGAGATGAACATCTGTGTGGCTTCCCAAAATTTCAAGTGGCAATACTCGAGACAAGTATTCCCTCTTTGGGACTGACACATCAGCATTTCAAATAACTGCCAGAACTAAAAATATCATTTAAATTCCAAGGAGGTCAAAGACAGTTCAGGTGTGGTTTAGATTTCAGGTTCTTTAGATAAAGCAAACCAATTTGATTCCACGAAGTTAAGTGGCTGCAGTATGGTACTGAATCATTTGTGTGAATGAGGTGCTCAATGCAAACTTTGGCAGGAATGGGAAAGACAAATCCCCGAGGCAGGGCTGTGTCACTGAAAATTGCTGTGAGAGCTGAAAGAGCTCCGGGTCACCCCCACGGCAGCAGAGCAGCCCCAGCTCTCCTGGCTTCTCCTCCTCCTGCCTTTGGGACAACAAACCTGCCCAAAGCCCTCCAAAAAACCGACTCAGCCCATCAGATCTGGAATATTCTTCTTTGGAAATTCCTGCTATGGGAAGCAGTGATTAAACAGAGAAATAAAAAACCGAACCTGAAAATGAAGGTGAGAAGGATTTCTTCTTTACATTTAGGACTCCATCCTCACGGGTCCCTCCTCCAGGATATTCTGTGGCTGGACAAGGGGGGCTGCTCTGCACGGGGACCACTGTGAGCACCCAAAGGAAGGAAATTTGGGAGGGAATGGCAGTGGAAGCCTGGTTTGCCTGCAGGGGAGCCCAGGGAGGTGCCACTGGGGAGGAGCTGAGTCTCAGCCCCTGCTCAGACACGGGTTTGGGCTGGACCCGGGCCATGAGCAGAGTGGCAGCTCAACACTGGCTCTAACTGGGGCTCGTCATCAACCACAGGCAATCACAGCCCCCTTTCTCAGCAGCAGTCATCACTTTGAGGAGCCTCACTCTTCTTCGTCAGCAGTCCTGACACGGTTACCTCTGGCAGGTGGGACACACCTGAGCAGGAGCAGCCTCTGCTGAGCCCCAGGGAGCTGGCACCCCTCTGAGACGGCTTTTTCAACTTCCCTGCTGCATTTTCCTGTATTGCATGGGTAGAACCTTCAGTCAGTCCATTAAACACCTCTATTAAATTGATTAATCGCCTCATCAATTGTGTGCTGACGGAGGAAAGCCACGGCAGCTGGGAGGGTGAGGTTCCACCAGGGCTGTGCAAACAGAAGCAAGGCAGTTCCTTTCAGATGGACACACCATGTGATGGGAATAAAGCCTGAGCTCTGCTGCCCAGACCTTTCCCTCAGCTGCACGATCTCCCTGGCAGCTCCCAGCCCGTCACAGCCTGCACCTGGAGCTGGGACGGCAGGCTTGTGTTTATCCAGCCCAGCCCATGGATCTGCTGACTCCTGCTCCCCTTTCTGAGGAGCCAGACAGGGGCTGCACGGAGCAGCTTTCCCTAAATCTACTCCTGAATTTTCCTAAATCTTTTCCTCAACCGTTCTCCACCCCTTTGTTGTCATGCAGTAAGTCAACAGAAGGAAAACACGCTCCTGAGGCAGCCCTGCAAACGCAGCAGGAGTGAAGTGGGCACTTCTGCCTTCATTGTATCATCTTTAAGGAAATTATGTGTATTGTTCTGTGCATTATTTCCCAAGCTATTCCTTCCCAAAGCCTGTAATCAGTGAAGCTTTAACAATACGCACTAGAAGACAAAAACCCAGGGAAACAAACACGCCAAGCCTTTGAAACCTTCTAAAATGAGCACATTTGTGTGTGAGCCGAGCCTGCCTGACCCAGAGGTGCCAGCAGCACTCCTGCTGTGCCTGGGGCTGTGGAGCTCCCCTGGGATGCTCTGGGTGCCCACGGGCTGGGACCAGCTGCTCAGGCAGGACACAGCCACCCCAAACGTGGCACTGGGGCAGTGAAGGCACTTTTGGGGTGTGATGCAGACATCCCTTTGCTCCTTGCAGACTCTGCACCCATCAGAGCCGCCTGCATGTCCCAGATCAGGCACTGATGGTCCAGGCTGCCCCTCCTGTGCCTTTCCCCTCAGGACTGGGGTCCCCTCCGGCTTTTGGTGTTCCTGGGCTCTGCTCCAGCCCCACAGCCCTACAGAACAAACCCCTGGAGCCACATCTTTCCATCCCAGTTCCTCTCCAAAGCACATGGCTCACGCCCCGGGGACACAGAAAAAGCTGGAGAACAACAGAGAACTGGAAAAGCCCCTGCACCAGGCTGTAAACAAACAGAAAAATCCAAATTTTACAAGTGTTATTATGCAATATACACTGGCCTCTGCTCCCCCCAGGGAGAGGCAGGAAGGGCTGTGGGCAGCACATCATTCCCAGGGAATATTCCAGGGAAAAATGAACCCTGAGCTCCTTCCCTTTGCCTCACTGGGGCTGTGAGGGTAAAACACTTCAGAGCTCCTAACCAGGGAGAGAATTTCATTCTCAGTTTTGTTTAAGACACCACTTAAGCATTGTTTTTTCCCAGTTCATACTGCCCAAACAAAAAAAGGAGCAAAGCAGCTCTTGTGGAAATGAAAACAAAACAGGATTTGCCATTTCTTTGGAAGACAAGCAACTGAAAATTCCAGGGACAGTTCTGGTGGTTTGCAGTGCTTGCAGTTTTTGTTTTTTTAAATATATAGGCTCATCTCTGTGCTGGATCTGAGCCATCCCTCAGCCTTCTTGCCCAGAGCTTCACCAACTCCAGCCTCAGCCCCATCCACAGCCTCTGGAACTGAATCATTCATCTGAAATCTATTTGAATCCCACTGTTCAGTTGCATCAATTCTGAGCTCAGACAGTAAAGACTGTTTTTCTCCTCATCAGCAAAGCTTTTGCCAGACTTTCTAAATAATTCAGATCAAATCTCTGTATTATCCTGTGTGTTTCTCCTCCAGCTGCTCCCCCTCCCTGGAGCTGGTGTCCATGCAGACAGAGCACACACACCTGGGAGAGGGGAGGAAGAGTCTGCAGAAAAAATCATGAGAGGAAAGCCCAGAGCTCTGGAGAGCTCAGCCAGCAAAACACTGACTGCCACCAGTGCTCCCAGTGCCAGACTGGGAACTGCCCAGCCTGGGAAATCCTGCACAGCGAAAGGAATGAGAGAAAGGAAGAGGAGAGGAGATCATTGTCTGTCACAGCTGAGGACAAGAGGAAAACAATTGCTGGGACTCAGGATGGGGTTTGGGAATCTCCTCTGGTGTCAGGAGGGCCCAGCACACTCTGCTTTGGGAGAGCTCAGAGCACCAGGGAACGACATCACAGCTGCTCTGTGAACAAACCAACCAACAAAGAAATAAATAGAATATTCTCTTTTTCCTCTGAAAGCCTCTCCAGGCCCTTCAAGCTCCCTGTACCTGGCTGGGCTGGCACTGGAGTGTGTTCCCCCCTTGCCAAGGAGTGATTCCTCTTTCATCTGCACTTCCCTGGCTCACTGTCTACTGCAATTATGCAAATAAAATGCAACTTTATCCTTTCAGCATAATTACATCAAACAGAATCAGGCTATATTAAGACTGACTTCAGATGAATGAATTCAGTTCATCTAATGATTTCCTAAATCCCACCCATGGGACTGTGGCAAAGAAAATTCTGTCCCAAGAGTGACATCAAGTACCAAGACAAATAACTGTGGGTCTGTGATCCTACAAAAAGCCGAACACTTTTTGGTGCCCTCTGGAGCCACAGGCTGCTGGGCTATTCCCACTGCCAGAAAAGCAGGAACATCAGCTGGTACCTGTGTCCAGAGGTGTAAAACACAGCACTCCTGCACTTCACTCCTGCTTTTTGAACTGAAGTCACAGCTGGGAGCGAAGAATAATTTGAAAAATGTTTTTTTTCCTGTACAATGAGTGTTTCAGTTTATGACTCGTGTGACCAACAGCTCTGCAGACAAGAGCCTGCTGATCCAAAGGGTGCCCTGCAGCCCTGAACCCGCAGGCACATCCACTTCGAGTGCAGCTGCATTCCCTGGCTGATCAGCCAAGCATTATTCCCTTTCCTGTGTCAACATTCAGGTCAAGGCACGTGAGCTGCAGTGCTCTCTCTGCTTCCAGCAAGGTTTCTCAGGAATCTTCTTCCAACATACTCCAAACACTACTTAAGACAGCGATAAAAGGAAAGGGGGAAAAAGAAGAGATGCTTTGGAGGAGTAAAAGAAGGGCAAGCCCCTCATTCCTGAGCCTAACCCAGAGCTCTCAGTAAATCCAGGGGGAATTGAGGGGTGGCCCTGCCCTGGAGCCTGGGAGCCCCAGGATGCTGCATGGGAAGGAGCTGGGCTGGGATCTGCTCAGGGCATGGAGCTCCAGCCCAAAATGCAATTCAGGCACCTCAGGACTCCCCCAGCCTCTGTGGCCACGAGTGCAAAACTCACCCAGCAAACTTCAGGCACTCCTGAAGCCGCTGAACAAGGAGATATTTGCAGGCTCAGTAAACACAGATTTATTTTTTGCAGACACACCAAATACACTGCCATCCCTAACTCTGCTTTAGCTGACTCTCCACACCTGAACTCTCCCACTCTGCCATCCTCTCACTGCATCCAAACCCCTCGTGCTTCCCAGGAGGGGTTTAATGTGCAACGTAAAAAGGAAACATTTTCAAACAAACAAACAAACGTGGGAAGTTTTCGTTTCTGTGTACTGCTGACAGAATTTTTGTTTCTGTGTCAGAAACCCTCAGGGATGAATACAGACAGTGTGAAAAGCTTATTAAAATATTCAGGTTTTCTGAAACAAACCACTTCATTGTCTGTCAACTTTCTGTATTTACGGAGAAATAACATCCAAGAGTACCCTGGGGGGGTTAAAAATGGAAAAGAATGAGGCAGAGGATCTACCTGAGAGGAATAACTGATGAGCAGGCACAGGAAAAACGCAAATATTTGGTTTTCCAGGGAGTGAAGACACCAGAACCCATTTTAACGTGGGCAGTGTGCTCGAGGACTGGGCCAGCAGAGCAGCTGGGTTTCTGTGCTCAGTGCCTCCCCTGCAAACAACTTTTCCTCCATATTCCAGAGAACACAGAGCCCCTCTGGTGCCCACGTGGATGCTGAAGCATCTTTACCCACAACAGGATTAACAAATCCAGGCGAGATCAGACAACAAACCCTTGAGAGCACAAAGCTGAGAAACAAAGGGATTAAGCAAAACAAGCTTCCCAAAATTTGCCATACACACACATCTGTACAAGTGTGGATATTTCTGAAGAACACAAGCAATATGGATAAATCCAGTGCTTGATCTGAAATAAAAGTTGAGTTTAAAATGGAAACCACTGATGGAAAAACGAAGTTTTAGTCCTTGAGTAGAAAACTTCTCCTCTGCTTCAGAGAGGAGCTGCTCAGCATGCTCCCTCCCCTGTATGAACTGAGAGGTCCAGATCAGTTGGGGTTTTATTTTCAGGGCATAAATCCCTTCAGGGATAAAGCCCTGGCACATCCCCCAAGCTCTGAAATCAGGTCTCTGACAACCAAACAGCCTCGAGTTTCCATGTGGGGAACAGGCAGAGATTCAGGGAGAAATCAGGAGGTGGAGATGCATCCCAAGAACCCGGCAGTGTTTGTGCCCCCGGGTTTGTCCCCAGAGCCCCGGGAGCAGGGGCAGGACAGGCTCTTACCCTCGATGGTGGCTCTCTTGGGCAGGATGGTGATGGCTCCCTCGGCCACGTCCTCCTGCTGCAGCAGCGGGCTCACCTTGGAGCCCCAGGTGTCGGAGCCCACCCACAGGAAATGTCCCACCTGATCCGCCCTCTTGGCAGCTGCCAGGATCTGCCTGTGGAGAGGAACCTTGGCTTTGAACGTGGCTGGGATTAGCTCCAGTACAAGGGCAGATGAGCACACCCCAGAGCCTTCCCTGCCTCACTCAGAGCTTTCCTGGACATTCCCAATTCCAAATCCCCACCCCAGAGCCTTCCCTGCCTCACTCAGAGCTTTCCTGGACATTCCCAATTCCAAATCCCCACCCCAGACCTTTCCCTGGCTCACTCAGAGCTTTCCTGGCATTTTCTCACATTCCCAACTCCATATCCTCACCCCAGACCCTTTCCTGCCTCACTCAAGAGCTTTCCTGGTCATTCCCAATTCCCCCCACGCCCACCCCAGGCCCTCCCAGGCTGTCCTGGCTGTCCCAGCTCACCTGATGTCGTCGTCGTTGGCGAAGATGACGATGGCTCTGGCGTTGGGCGTCTCCAGCAGCTGCCGGATGATCCTGTCGAAGTCGATGCTCTTGTCCTTGCGGTCCTGGGGGATCTTCAGGGACTGGGCAATGCAGAGCCCACCTGTGCCAGGGAACAGAGCACACAGGGACCCTCAGAGGAGCCAGGGGGACGTCAGGGGACAGCACGGCAAAGGGCAGCGGGGAATGCACAAAAGGGAGTGAGGAATTCTCACATGGATCACTGCCCTGATCCAGAGGGATCCATGAAATTCCTGCTCTGAGACCACACCTGCATGGCTGGGAGGGTCAGGGATTGCAGACTGTGCCCAAGCCACTGCAGAACAGCAAAACAGGGAAAGAAATGGGCAGTGGGAGGATGGAAAGGAGAGGAATTAAAACAGGAACCTGAACAAGCTCAAACTGATGACTAAACCCCCAAAACAACGGGCTGAGAGGCAGAAGGTGCTGACAGTGTGCTGGGAAGGCTTTGTCTCAGGGAGGGGCTGAGATTCTTTTGGATTTTGCAGCTTGAGGGCTACTGGGGGAAAATGCTTCCACTGGAATGGTTTGCCTGGGATAGGAGCAGCCCAAGCTGAGATACTGGCAAAACCCACATCGTGTGAGGAAATCCCTACTCATTCAAGTGCCCACCACCAGACAGGTGGAGAGACACAAACACTGAAGCCTCAAGATAAAGTCTGAATGGGATTTCTCATAAACACCCAGAGAACACAGCAAAGGGCATCAGCACAGTCACAGGCACCTACAGCCAGAGCACAACCCACCCACTTCTAGCACAGTTCCTGTGTTACAGTTGTCTAGTTTGTTTTAGAAAAAATGAAATTAAAAAACTCCCATCTCCACTGCCATTCTGCTTGTGGCTGGCAGATGAAAACACAACTTTTGCCTTAATTATTTTGTTTCTCAGTAGTAAACGCTTTCATCTTTTAGAGCATCTTTGGTACCAGCCCGCTCACCATAGCACAGTGCGTTAATTAATAACGTATCAGAGCTCTTAATGAAAACCAGCAGCGGGGATGACTTAATTAAAAGGCAGCAGGACAAGGAAGAGATTCACAGATAGGCTTTAAAACCCAGATTGAGAAGTGCTGGGAATTGAAGTGCTGGAGAAGCTGTTGGAGGGTGAAGAACCTGGAGGAGGAGATTCCAACCTGGAGCCTCCTGCTCATCCCAGGGCAAAACAAACCCGGAGAGAACCACGGGAACAGCTGGGAAAAGCAAAATCCTGCTTGGAAATGTGAAATGCAGCTCTTGTGCCCATCCCTGAGCCCCCCTCAATGCAGGGCAGCCTCGTTTTCCCTGGTTTTGACAGAGAGAAGAGGAGCTGCAGGGGCCTGGGGGCAAAGGAGCTCTGCTGGCCCACTCAGGAAGGAAAACCATTATTTCAGCAGGGAGAAATGAAACAGTGAAAAGGAAAGGCCGGAAAAGAATAAAGGAAAATAATAACCCCCAAGTTTTACTCTGACTCACATAAAACATTTCATTTTGTTTCGCGGTTATCACAACCTGGACTTTCTGCAACCTTTTCTCTCCCTTTAAAAGCAAACAATACCGAGTTTTAAAAATAAACTTAATTTTAAATGAAGATCAAAAGTCTCACTGCCAGCAAGTTCAGAAATCTGAACAGTTTTAAATGCTCTATTTCTATTTTCCCAGTGAAAATTAGACAGAATGAACCCAAAGCCACGAGCAGTGATCTCCAGCTCTCCCAAAACTCGGCAGGGATCACGGCTGGTTAAAGCACAGCCCCCAGCCAGCCCTGGTGCTGAGCATCCCCAGCACTGTCCCTGTCCATGGGACACTGGATGGGGTCTAAGGTCCCTCCCAACCCAACCCAACCCGACCCGACCCAACCCATCCTGTGATTCTGTGTTACCTCACTTCACCTGTGGTCCTGGACAAAAATCAGACATGGAGCTTACATTGAAAAGGGTGTTTTCCCCCACCTCATGTACTTCTATCAGAGCTTTCCTGGGAGCACACGCCCGAGCAATTTGAACTTTTTTCCTGTTCTC
>VWZS01002238.1:49726-63314 GCA_013397075.1 Rhabdornis inornatus | reverse complement strand
CCCATCCCATCCCATCCGCCCCTGATTGTGATGAGCACACCCCCAGTGTGCAGGGAGTCAGGAACAAAACCACCCACAGGCAGGACAGTGCTACGTCTGTGTCTGCATTAAAGAATCTGGGAACCCAGGGGGAAAAGAACAACCCCCTCAGCCAGGTGACACACTGTTGTTGCAGAACTATAATTTAAAAAATAAATCAATTTTTTAATACTAAGTAAATGTGACCAAGATGATGGAAGTGCTTGGAAAAGGGGCTGGAATTCTGGGAAGGCTGCTGGCTCTGCAGCCAGCCTGGAGCAATCCCATCCATGGTGTGGGGACTGGGTGGGGAAGGCAGAGCTCCCACTGCTGTGGATAGTGGTGGATAATGGTGGATAATGGTGGATAATGGTGGATAATGGTGGATAATGGTGGATAGTGGTGGATAATGGTGGATTATGGTGGATAATGGTGGATAATGGTGGATAATGGTGGATAGTGGTGGATAATGGTGGATAATGGTGGATAATGGTGGATAGTGGTGGATAGTGGTGGATAGTGGTGGATAATGGTGGATAATGGTGGATAATGGTGGATAATGGTGGATAATGGTGGATAGTGGGGGATAATGGGGGATAGTGGTGGATAGTGGTGGATAATGGTGGATAATGGTGGAAAATGGTGGATAGTGGTGGATAATGGTGGATAATGGTGGATAGTGGTGGATAGTGGTGGATAGTGGTGGATAATGGTGGATAGTGGTGGATAGTGGTGGATAGTGGTGGATAGTGGTGGATAATGGTGGATAATGGTGGATAATGGTGGATAATGGTGGATAATGGTGGATAATGGTGGATAATGGTGGATAGTGGTGGATAGTGGTGGATAATGGTGGATAATGGTGGATAATGGTGGATAATGGTGGATAATGGTGGATAATGGTGGATAGTGGTGGATAGTGGTGGATAATGGTGGATAATGGTGGATAATGGTGGATAATGGTGGATAATGGTGGATAATGGTGGATAGTGGTGGATAGTGGTGGATAATGGTGGATAATGGTGGATAATGGTGGATAATGGTGGATAATGGTGGATAATGGTGGATAGTGGTGGATAGTGGTGGATAATGGTGGATAATGGTGGATAATGGTGGATAATGGTGGATAATGGTGGATAATGGTGGATAGTGGTGGATAGTGGTGGATAATGGTGGATAATGGTGGATAATGGTGGATAATGGTGGATAATGGTGGATAATGGTGGATAGTGGTGGATAATGGTGGATAGTGGTGGATAGTGGTGGATAATGGTGGATAATGGTGGAAAATGGTGGATAATGGTGGATAATGGTGGATAATGGTGGATAGTGGTGGATAATGGTGGATAATGGTGGATAGTGGTGACACTGAACCGAGCACCCCTGCACAGAGCCTCAGCTGTGGCCAGGCTCCCACAGGCAGCACAAGCCCCTAATGCAGCTTTTGCTGCCAAAGCTGGGATTTCCAGGGGCTGTGGAAAGGAAAGAGGAGCCAGGCTGGGGAAAGGACACAGTCTGGAATTTGAGGGCAGGTCTCAGATCCTGTTTGTGACATTTCCCACTCCCTCTGGGGGGCAGCTCCTGTTTCCCTGCTGCCCAGTGGGGAGGGTGAAAAGCAGAGCTCTGCTTTAAGCTGCCCACCTGGAAAAGTGTCCTGGGCAGAGCCCGAGGGCTCAGCCCCTCGGCATGGGGAGCTGCTCTCCATCCAGGAGTGGGGAGCTTTCCCAAAAGGAGCAGATGCCAGGGTACCCTGCTAGCCCTGGCACCACCTCTGCTCAAAGGAATTACAGATAAATGGCAAATATCCAAATATCAGTGTGCCCTTTGTCACCCCTCGGGGAATTGGGTGTCTGCTGTCCAAAAGACACAATGGAATAAGTTCAGCTTCCATATCCTCATCCCACATTCCAGCACAACAGGAAACATGTGCACAGTTATTGGAACTGTCAGGTTAATTCACAGCACTTCCCAGGGAAAAGCCTCCGAGGGAATTAGGTGGTAAAAACATGAAAGTTGCAAATTCGGGCTCTTGTCACAGGATTCCTGCAGTAATTCATTACCTCTGGTGGCCTGGAGAAGTGACAAATGCTCCAAGCAGCACCGAGTGCCTGGCAGTGGATGAGAGCCAAGGACACGCTGGGACGGAGCTGGGGCTGCCCCTGCATCCCTGGCAGCGTCCAGGGCCAGGCTGGACAGGGCTTGGAGCCCCTGGGATGGTGGCAGGTGTCCCACCAAGGCAGGAAGTGTGGATGGAACAAGAACACCCTCAAGGTGCCTCGCAAGCCAAACCATTATGGGATTTTATGATCCCGTGAATTTGTGGATCCCACACCACGGAACAAGCAGCAGGCTCGGGTTGCTGGGATAAAGGAGCACCTCCACCCACTGTGAGTGAGATCCATGGCACAAACCCTCTGAAGGACGAGCAGTGATGATTTTTTTTCCTTGGGAATGCCAGTCCTGTGTCAGAGCCTGGCACGGAGTCTGGCCCCAGGGCAGGATGCTCAGCCAGGGGCAGCCAGGGACTGAACCAGCAGGGCTGGGGACACAACAGAGCCTGAGCAATGTCCTGAGCAATGTCCTGGCTGCTGTGTCCCCCCTGAGCAATGTCCTGAGCAATGCCCTGGCTGCTTCTATCCCCCCTGATCAATGCTCTGGCTGCTCCTGTCCTCCTCAGTCAATGTCCTGGCTGCTCCTGTCCCCTCCTGAGCTGTGCCCTGGCTGCTCCTGTCCCCCCTGAACAATGTCCTGCCTGCTCTGTCCCCTCTGATCAATGCCCTGCCTGCTCCTGCCACCCCTGAGCAATGCCCTGAACAATGTCCTGCCTGCTCCTGTCCCCCCTGAGCTGTGCCCTGGCTATGTCCTGTCCCCCCTGACCAATGCCCTGATCAATGCCCTGATCAATGTCCTGATCAATGCCCTGATCAATGCCCTGCCTGTCCTGTCCTGTCCCCCCTGAGCCGTGGCAGGACAGGCAGGGCCCCGGAGGATGCTGTGCAGCCAGCTCTGGTGTTTGGGGATGCACAGAGCAGAATGCAAGCACTGCTCCAGTAGCCATGGATACCCGTGATTGTTGCTGTTGGCATTCTGCTGCAACACTGAGTGCATTATTCTGCTCCATGACATTCTCCAGGAGCTGTTTTTCTTATCGCCACTTAATTGGATTATCAGGTAGCAAAAGACACAATTTAACACTTTTTCAGCTGATTTATCTGCAGAGATCCCTTTTTTGGGGGGGAATCACTTTTGGCAACGCTGAAAACATCACATCACAAAGTTATGTCGGTGCTGATGATTATTAAAAGGAACTCTCAATTAATTTGATTAGTACATTCCTTTAAAATTAGCAGCTGCCAAGAGCTGCCTCCTGGATGTTTATCAGAGTTCTGGGAACAACAGACAAAGCCCCTGGCACAGCTCACTGCACACCAGCACAGGAAACACCCCAAAGTGAAGATTTTAAGGATGGTTTGTTGGGAGGGGTGAGAAAAGCTCAGGTTAAGTACAGATGGCACCTAGACTTCATAAAGTAAACAATAAAAATTAAAAAATCTTCAAGTGCAGGAGAGTTCTGATCCCTCAGAGAGACCCTGCCAGGGAGCTGCTGTGGCCCCACAACAGGCAGAACCCCCCTCACACAAGGGGAAATAAATCAATCCAACACTTTAACTCAAGTTTGGGGGAGCCAAAGGAGGGAATTAATGGAGGAAGAAATGAAATAAACCTCAAAGGCACACAGTAGGGTTTTTCCCATTTCCTTGTAGATTTTCTGTATCGCTGCTGGGTTTGGCATTTCCTGCCATTCCCTGCATATTCAATTTATGAGCTGCCATGACTTTGACTTGTAAACCTCCTGTACTGTGCAGATGAGAAACCTGTGGCAGTAACACTGAAAACTGGGTTTAAAGGAGTCAGGATTCTCCCTGTGTGAAACCTGGATAGCACAATGGAGGAGAGTTCCCTGATAAAGCAGAATCACATCCTGAAGAACCAGAATGACAAAAGAGCATTTTCCAGTTCTGAAATACAGCTGGGGCTGTACCAGACTCCTCAGCAGGGACAGAGCTGTTCAAACAAGTGACACAAAGCCCCCAAATCCTCAAAGCCAGAGGCTGGAAATCCCTCTGGGACTCACACG
Organism: Rhabdornis inornatus; assembly: GCA_013397075.1. NCBI lineage: Eukaryota > Metazoa > Chordata > Aves > Passeriformes > Rhabdornithidae > Rhabdornis > Rhabdornis inornatus. Next base: position 59,158 of record VWZS01002238.1, on the reverse strand, counting down.
TGGCTCTGCTGCAGCAGCCACGTCCCGGGGAGGGGTTTAGGCCAAGCTTTGGTTTCTGTTTAACTAAAAACCAGAATAAAGCCACGTTCCAGGGCCTGCCATCAGCCTCACACAAGAAACAATCAGATCTTCAGGAAGTTATTTGAGTGTAGGAAAATTTCCAGCCCCATTCCCAAACCTCCAAATTCACAATACAAGTGAACCAAGTAAATCCTGACCTGGATATTAAATATTCCCTGGATGTTGAATATTGCCCTGGATATATAATATTCCCCTGGATGTCCAATATTCCCCTGGATGTTGAATATTCCCCATGATATTGAATATTCCCCTGGATATCGAATATTCCCCTGGATATTGAATATTGCCTTGGATATTGAATATTGCCCTGGATGTCCAGTATTCCCCTGGATGTCCAATATTGCCCTGGATATTGAATATTCCCATCATGGGACAAGGTGGCACCAGTGTGGAAGTTCACCAGGGCTGCTCTGAGCCCACCAGAACACTGCCACCACAAATGCCACCAGGGATTTATCCCAGAACTCCAGCCCATGTCCCTGGCAGGGCTGGGATGCAGAGCCCAGGAGATGCCCAGGGGATCTGCCCCAGGCACTCCAAAGGAATTCCAGTCTGGAAATGAGCTGAGGGACAGAAAAGCTCCCATTCCATGCAGCCAGAAACAGAAATCAATGGATTTATTCTGCCCCCCAGTGAAAGCAGACCAAGGCACATTCAGAGAGAGCTGGGTGGGTTTTGTTCTGCTGCACTCCAGCCCCAAACACAGCTCTGGGAAATGGAGCATCCTGGGCATAGAGCACCACACTGCAAGGAAAAAAAATCAATGGAGAGGCCAGATCAGCACAGAATACGCAGGATCCTCAAGAAAAAGGAACTTTAAGTTAAAAAATGGCTTGTAGAGAGATGCAGAAGTGCCAGCTGGGCCCTTGTGTCCTAAATCAAAGTCCTAATGAGGCTCTGGATTGGCTGGTTGTGTCTTTACTGGAACAATGAATACCCTGCTCCCTAGGAATGCTCGCCCTCCTGCTTGCCAAGAGCTACAGACTCCTTGCTTATGGCAGTAAAAGAACTTTACAACTGCCCTGATCTGCAGATGGGCTCGAATTTAAATTACATCTCCATAGTATGGTAATTCAATTGTAAAAATGGAAAGCGCACCAATAATAAAATTACATTAAAACATGGAATGACAACAATTTGTCCAAGGAAAAGGATCCCTGTGGATACCAAACAGCTTTAACTAAGAAACTTTCTACACATGAAGAAGCTACTGAATCACTTGGAAATTTCATTTTCACTAATCTTGTTTATTGTTTCATTTTTTCACATTAGCCCTCATCATAACCCAACAACAGAACACCTAAACTAATATGGAAGACTAATATTTCTAGTATGTTATTCATTAATGCTTAATTCCATTGTGTCAGACCTTTGCTGCATATTTAATGACATTCCTGGTGTTTTTTATCACCTCAAAATTGTCCTTTATTATGGCAGTTAAACTCCAGTAATATAGAAAAAATTAAGACTCTCCTTGGGAACACTAAATTAAATTATAGGAATGGTGTAAGATCACTTTGAGAGATGTAGGAGAGCTCTGTTTGTGAGACAGGACAGAAGGAGGATGAGGATGTGCTGTGGGAGCTGCCTGTGCTGGGAGCCACGAGGGAGAGCAGGCTCAGCCCAGGGCTTGGCTGCACGAGGGATTGGGAGATTTTGGCTTCCTAAAATCTGCTGCAAAAGGTGCATTGGAGCCACACGGTGCAGCCATGTAGGAAAAAGCAATAGGAAATAGAAGCTCTGCTTTAAAAATCAAAAAATTTAAAAAGTTTTGAAATCCCTTTTGTAGGTCCAGCTGCCAGCCTGGAGCAGAGCCCTGCAGAGGGGTCAGAGGCTCTGGGATCCCCCTGCCAATGGAATGTTACCCTTGGGAGGAGAGGGGACAGCAGGGCACCAAAAAAATTCCTGAATGGATAAACCATGCCCTGCTTGCTTTGAAAGAAAAGGAGCTGCTCAGCTGAACAACCTCATTTCTGCTTTGAGCCTTGTCTTTCACCTGTTCCTGACAAGGGAAAAGAGAGAGCCCAGGTTCAGGCAGCTGGGCTGGGGTGAAGGGCTGTGCTGGAGTGTTGGGGAAGATGGAAAAGGAAAACCTTACAGATATGACTGCCTGGTGAAAGATTTTGAGAACATGGAAACTACAAGCAAGATCGAAATGAAAGCCGTCTGTGAGACACCAAACCTGAGTTACTGAACAACGGGAAAACAACAGCATGGGCAGCTGAGAGCAATCCCCCCGTGGCTGAACAATCCCCTCTGCCTGCAGACAGCTCCAAGGGGCAGAGAAGACCCTGCCAGCTCGGCAGAGGGGTCCCAAGAGCAGTTTTTAGGGTTTAAAGTGTAACACAGTATGGTAATGCAGTGATTCTTATAGGCTGTATGTAAATGCTCTAGGGTTTGGATCTTGTATTAGATTGGTTAGTGAAAATCAGAATATTCAGCACAGAAGAAGATTTATTGTATTGAAATGGGAACCTTGCTCTCTTACTTGCTTTATTCTTGCTCTCTCTCTCTCTTACCTCTCTTATTCTTGCTCTTGCCTCTGTTACATTTACTGTCTTGCCCTCCTGCTCACAGCCCTGCTCTGAGCTGTGGCTGGCAGCTCCAGGCAGGGCCCTTCCACCCCCGCCCTTTGCAATAAACCACGAGTTCCAACACTCTGCTTTAGAGATCTCTGCATTTGTCCCCACTGTCTGGACCTGCAGCTCCTACCCTGGAGACCTGTGGGACCCTGTGAGATCCCAGCCCTGGGGGCACCTGCTGAGCCAGGGATGAGCCACCCTGGGGAAGAGCTGTGCTCTCATCTCCAGCAGCACAAATCCCCAATTCGTGCAAGGATAAAACAACCCCAGAGCTGGCCAGGCTGGAGCTCACCTGTGACACCCAGCTGCGAGCCCAGCACCACCCCCTGGTCCCCACTAAGCCTGAGCCCTGTCCTTGCAGAGCCTGAGCTCAGCTCTACAGCGTCCTGAGCAGAAACAGCACGGGCAGAGCCCTGCCAGCATCCCTGAGTGCTCACATTTGCTTTGGGAACAGCGTGGGTGGTGTGAGCTGGGCTGGGGAGACACAAACACAGCGCCCAAAATATCCTGGGGAGAGCAGAGCTCCAGCCCAGCCTGGCACCAGGCAGGACCAGGCTCCAGCACAGCCCCAGAGGGGTGAGCCAGGCTTGTGCTGCTGCAGAAACCCCAAAACCAGCAAGAAAGGGAAATTCTGCAGGAGAGGCAGGGGAAGCAGCCCCAGCCCAGCAGGCAGGTGCCAAAAAAAGCTTCCTGGAGCTCCAGTGGTGGCACCTGGTGTCCCAAGCCCAGAGAGGCTGGTCCTGGTCCTGAAATGAGATTTCATCAACGTGAAAGCAGAATGCATTCCAGGGAATCAGCAAAGAAAGAAACAAACTGGGAAGACATCCCCTGTTTTTCTGTGAGCAAGTGCTGTGACTGAGGCACAATCACAGAAGTGTTGGGAAAGAACTTTGAGGACATTGAGTCCAACCATTCCCCAGCACTGCCAACACAACTCTTTAATTCCTTGATCTTTTCTAGTTATTCCCATTATCCCCATCTCCTTCACACTGGAGTAATGTTCTCAATATACTTGGCTGAGGCTTAATGACCCTCTCTCAAACGAGTATTAAAAATGCAATCTAGTCAATAAAAGCACTCTCACAGCCTGGCAGAGCCCAGCCCTGCCCTGCCCGGGCATGAGGCACTCATCCCACGGAGCTCTGCCACCAGAGCCACCAACAGGCACAGGGGTGGCAGCCAGCTCTGGAAGGCAGCCCAAGATTCATCCCAGCAGTGCCTTGTCTCGTGGAAAATCTCCTGTGAGATCCCAGGCAGACACCAACAGCCAGCTGGGGGCTCTGGGGACAGGGGCTGGGACAGGGACACTGGCCAGGGACACACCCAGGCCAGGCTGGACATTGGGGCTGGAGCAGCCTGGCACAGTGAAGGTGTCCCTGCCATGGCAGGGGTGGCACTGGGTGGGCTCCAAGGTCTCCCCCAGCCCCATTCCCTGGCCACGTGCTGACTTCTCCCAGGAACCCCAAAAAGAGATTTGGACATTTATTTGGAATTTGGATATTCCTGAGTGATCCCAGCACCAAGCTCTTCACTGCCTGCCTTCTGAAGAGCCTTTTCAATGAAGAGCCCATTAAAGACAGAGAGATTCTCTTAATTTGATGCTGGACTTGAGAGCCCTGTGAAACATTTGCCAATATCTGGAATGCCCAGAGCGTGTAACTGGCCAGGGATTGCTGCAGGAACCATCCCTCCAGGAAAACCCACACTGCCCTAAAAGCTCCCAGAAACATCATCAATCTTTAAAGCCTCCATGTCCCTGTGCTGCAGCCCTGGTTTATGAGCTGGGCATGCAGAGCTCTGGCACTGCAGGAGGAGTCAACTGTGCTACACCAAGAACAAACCCGAGGAAATTCACTTCACAGCAACAGCTCTGGACACTCAAAATATGAATGCACCAGAAATGAAGTCACAGCCCCAAACCCATCCATCCATCCATCAATTAATCAATCAATATTTAAACCAGTTAAAAATTAAATTTTTAAATTAAAAGTAAATTAATTAAAAAACAGTTTTTATGCCACAAAGAAGTTTTACCACTAGTTTTTTTGGTGGAATCTTGATAGGGCAAGGCAACATCAGGAAATCTGGGATTCACAAGACAAGAGAGAGAGGCCAAAGAAGGGATAAGGAAGAATTAATATTATATTAAAATATATTAAATAATATATATTATTATTTATTATAATAGATCTTCTAGAATAATAATATATATTATTATATTATTATACATTATTATTAAATTATATATAATAATATTAAAAAGGGGCTGAATGTGCCCCTTTCCCTGACTGTGGGCCACTCCTCATATTCTCTCCAATTAATTGGATTTCCTTCTGTTATTTGCAGGTGAAATCTCGCAGTTTCCCCTCTCCACCCCCTGGCTCTGAGCACATCCCGTGGAATTGAGGGCATCAGGAGCTGCACTCCGAGCTCCCTGTGCAATAATGAGCACACACAGCAGGTTTTGCTTGCTCTGGGATTCCCTGGGCTCTGGGATGGGGGTCCCCCACTGAACCCCCCCTGCCAGACTCATCCCTTGGGAAATGCAGCTTTTCCAACCTGGAGTGAGTGACAAGGGCCAGCAGAGCTTCTCTTCAAAAGAGTCTGACTTGTATGGAGGAATTTCAATGATGTTCTGGGTATTACACAAATGAAAAGTAATTAAATCAATGTAACTTCTAAGGAAACAGATGTTAACTGTTATTCCACATCCACTTCCACTTCCTTTAATTCATTTTGTGGTCAGAAAAGATGACCAAAGTTATCTTTACTTTGCAGAAACTACTGCAATGTGAGTGAGGGAAATTAACACTTTGATTAACACTTTTAATATTTGAAATTAATTTCAAAGCTTCATCTCCGTTTCCAAGGTTTGTATTAATCATTTCTCCCAATATTATGGCATATTGAAAGAACTGGATTAGATTGATTCCAAAACAGAGAGTGAAGAGACAGCTCAGCCACCACTGATTCAATTCCTCTGTGCCATTCCAACTCTACCTGCTCAGGGAACTCGCTCTGCTGGCACCTCTATTTTAACAGAAAATGTGGAATTTTGGGTGGAAAGTTCTCTGTCTCAGAGCTCACACACGGAGCAGCTCGTTCCAGGGCTGGGACATCCACAGAGCTCTGGCAAGCCAGGGCTGGTTGGGAACTCTGTCAGCTCACAGACATTCCATCATGGAATGGTTCAGGCTGGAAAAGCCCTCTCAGATCACAACCAACGCTTCCCCAGCTCTGCCAAGGCCACCAATGTGTCCCCAGGTGCCACATCCACAGGGATTTGAAATCCCCCCAGGGATGGGGGCTCCCCCACCAGCCCCTCCAGTGCCTGACCACCCTTTCCATGAAGAATTGTTCCCAAAATCCACCCTGAGCCTCCCCAGCACAGCCTGAGGCCATTCCTTGTCCTGTCCCTGTTCCCTGGGATAAAATCTCAAATTCCCCCCGGCTGTCCCCTCCTGTCAGGGACTTGTGCAGAGCCACAAGGTCCCCCCTGATCCCCTTTTTCTCCAGGCTGAGCCCCTTCCCAGCTCCCTCAGGAATTCTCCAGCCCCTTCCCAGCTCCCTGAGGAATTCTCCATTCCCTTCCCTGGACCAGGCACAGAACAGACCCTGCACCCACAGGGAAGCTCTCCTGAAAAAAATCCCCTCCATTTCCAAGTCATGAAGTTCATTTTGCCTTTTGTCTCAGAGCAAAGCAATGTTCCCTGCATAAAAAATAAAAGATGAAAGCAGGATATCCACAAAATTCCAGCGAGCCTCGTTTAATCCACTCGCTTTCAGTCGTTCTGCAAACTTCTTATTTTGGGGAAATAAATGTTTTTAATTAAGTTGACTGCACAGCTGCTGAGGCAAGAGCTGTCAGAGCTTTGGAGCAGTCCCTGCACATCCACCCTGATAGCTGCACTCGATGGTGATAAAGCAATTTGTTGAGTCATGCTCTTTTCCCTCTCTCCAATCTTGATTCCCCAGACAGTGCCAGTTCTCCATTTGTTAATCCATGCTTAATTTTTAAATCACAAAGCATCATGGCTTTAAAGATAAGCTTTTAAAGCGCCGTCCTACACAGCCTCTCCTGCCATCTCCCGGGATATTGCTGATAACAAGCAAGGATCAGACACTTCAAATATTCCTGGAGGAGCTGCTGCTGGAAATGGGGGCTGGAGGCAGGTGATGGTGTGGAGATGGGATGGGAATGAAACCCGGGCAGGGACAAGGCTGAGGATGAAGGGCAGGTCAGGATTTGGGAAAACAACCCTTCCAAAATCCAGGGAGAGGGGAGCAGCTCTGCCAGGTGGGGCTGAGAACCCCAAGGCACAGGGGAGGACAGGTCCCCAAATTCCTCCATTCTGGGAGCACAGAAAATGCAAAAAAACCTCACCAGGCTGTTTGTGCTTCTGTCACCTGCAGCTCCTTGGGACACACAATGGAAACACAAAACCCAGGCACTCACTCAAACCCCTGGAGAACACCACAGAGCCACTGAGCTGCTTCTGTTCCCAGTGAAATGCCCCTGGGATGGGAATTCCCAGCCACCCCAAACCCAGGCTGTCCCCTGGAACCCCAGGGCTGTCCCAAAAAGAACCAGGGATGGGTGGGGGAGGCACTGGGTGGCACTGGGTGACACTGGGTGACACACACCCACCCCTGCAGTGCTGCAGCACCCCCTTTCCAGCACCCCTGGGATTCCCAAAGCACAGCCCAGCCCTCCACATGTGGACAATCCCGATTTTCTGTGTTTTAGACACCAAGCCCTGCTCCTTCCAAGCGTCTCAGTAAAGATTCTAAACATAAACCTGATTCCTGTAACACTGGGAGAAGGGTCCTAATAAAACTAAAGTTACTTTGATGATAAATTTTAATTAGTACCATCCACAAAATGCTAAAATAATCTGATGGAGGAGGCGAATTCCAGCTGAAACAGCAGAACATGTAAATCCTCAGCCTGATTTACAGATCCTGGAAGCAAATCTGGAGCAGTTCCCTCAGCCTTTCATGCAATATTTTTAATTTTTCTCCAGAAAAGCTACACTGCCAAGGAGCCATCTCTTTTTGGGTAGATTCTTGTTAATTACTAGCATGGAACTTTCCTCCTAATTGAGCAGCCAGCCAACACAGCAACTCAGAGATGCACAGTTCACTGCAATCTCAGTTACAGCATGTGAAAACAAAGGGATTCTTCCTTAAAAAGAAATAAAAGCATTTCACCAATGGTTGAAAGAGAAATGGAAACACTTTTTACCTACCAAAATATGGAGTTCACTGCTGTGTGTTTCCCCTGCCACAGCTGAAGGCATCACTAACCTAAAACAGAGCAGAGAGCTGCACTTGCACATTAAATGTCTAAAGACAGGTGCAGAGACAGGGCAGGGCACATCATCTCCTCACAAAAACACCTTCCAGAGCAGGTACAGAGCCTCAGCCCCAGGAAAATCCCTTTTCCACACCAAATTATGAAATGTGGGCAAACATTTCCTGGGGAGAAACCCCCAGGAGCTGGGGATGGGGCACTCAGAGCTGAGCCCTGACTGATGGCAGGGACTCTTTTGGGACAAGCACAAAGAGGAGATGCAGGAACAAAACCGAGGAGCAGTTCAGAAGTGGGAGGAGCAGAACGAGAACATTCCAGTTAGCACAGCTCCAACCCCACTGGCTGCAGGTCCCCAGGGATGCTGGGAGGGTTTCACCTGCCCTGAGCAAAGCCCTCACCCTGCTCTGTGCGCTCCACAAACCCCCTGGATCAGCCCTGCCTTTGGGATGGGTCTGGGATTCACTCACACTCAGTTCCAAGGCAGGGGATGCAGTGTCTCCTTCAAATCACATCCATTGACTGATGCTTTGTTTGTTCAAGCAGACACTCAGAACAGCTTGAAACTTCTACCAAACTGGGTGGGCAAAGAAACTAAACTCCAGAGGAAAAACTAAACCAGAGAGGAAAAAAAAACTAGAGAGAAAAGCTAAACCAGAGAGGAAAAACAAAACTAGAGAGAAAAGCTAAACCAGAGACAAAAAAATAACTAGAGAGAAAACTAAACCAGAGAGGAAAAATAAAACTAGAGAGAAAAGGTAAACCAGAGAGGAAAAAATAACTAGAGAGAAAAGCTAAACCAGAGAGGAAAAACAAAACTAGAGAGAAAAGCTAAAGCAGGAAACTAGAGAGGAAAAAAGAGAAACCGAGGAAGAGAGTGACGTCCAGAGGCACAAATCCACAAACAAGACTTGCCTGAGGCTGTAGCTCTGCTCTGAAGTTGGCCAGGCAAGAGCACCTCCTAATCAATACTTTTTGAGACAGATTATATCCCATTAGGATCTCCTGCTTCATTTGCTGCTTTTTATTCCATTCCATTCCTGCCAGCAGCTCCCAATCCCCAGAAAACGAGACCTGCCTTCTCTGAGAACGATGCCCAAAGAGCATTCCCGGGATCCAGCTGGGTGCAGCTGCAGCAGAACTGGGCTCTCTCCATCCCCTCTGTGCCTGAAGGAGTCCTGGGCTCCCTGGGGCTGGGGCAGCAGCGATTTGGGGAAGGAAATTCCCAAAAAACAGCAGCCAGAGGCACCCACCCTCCTCACTGAGCTGCACCTGCACACTCGGGAGCTCCCACACTCAGCTCTCGCTCCTGGGGTGGGTGTCCAACAGAAACACCTCCCAGTCCTCCCAGTCCCGCACATCTTGGGGAGGAGCTGCCTGGAACCCGCCTGGAACCCTGAAACCACCTGGAACCCACCTGGAACCTGGCTGGAACCCTGGAACCTGCCAGGGACCTGC
>VWZS01002238.1:0-44559 GCA_013397075.1 Rhabdornis inornatus | reverse complement strand
CCCCAATTCCAGAGCTTTACCCTGCACCATCCTGCCCCAGCCCCAATTCCAGAGCTTTACCCCGCACCATCCTGCCCCAGCCCCAATTCCAGAGCTTTACCCTGCACCATCCTGCCCCAGCCCCAATTCCACAGTGACCAGGGCAAGGCTCCATCCTGCTGGAAGGACACAGGGATCCCAGCTGGGACTGTGGCCAGAGCTGGCCCTACAGGGCTGGCCCTACAGGGGCCAGGCAGGTGGGATCCTGCAGCCCTGGCCCTACAGATGGGATCCTGCAGCCCTGCAGGAGAGCAGTGCCCTGCAGGNCCAGGGCAAGGCTCCATCCTGCTGGAAGGACACAGGGATCCCAGCTGGGACTGTGGCCAGAGCTGGCCCTACAGGGCTGGCCCTACAGGGGCCAGGCAGGTGGGATCCTGCAGCCCTGGCCCTACAGATGGGATCCTGCAGATAGATGGGATCCTGCAGCCCTGCAGGAGAGCAGTGCCCTGCAGGGACATGGTTCCAGCTGCAGTTTTGGGGCCAGCCTGGCACAGAGCCCTCCACAGCTCCTGGCTGTGCACATTCTCCAGAGCCACCCCAGATCCCCCTGTGCCCCCTGTGCCCCTGCCCAGCCCAGCAGCATCCCCCACATCAGCTCAGCACAGCCCCACCTGAACAAGCCAAACTCTGCCCCTGCAGGTGAGCCCAGCTCCCCTGGCAGCCCCAGGAACAGCCCTGATTTAGGGTGGGGACAGCAGGGCCAGGGCAGAGCAGGAGCTGCTGCAAACAACCAGACCCACCAGAAAGGGGGGCATGTCCCCAGGGGTGTCCCCAAACCTGCTCCAGGCACCTCTCACTGTCCACACCCTGTCCCAGAGCAGAGATTCAAATGTCACAGCTTGGAGTCACAACCAGGAGATGGGAATGATGAGCCAGGAGCTCCCTCCTGGCTCCCAGCATCTGCCTCTGTCCCACGAGCTGGCACTCAGCTCCTGAGCCCAGGGACATTTTGAAGCTTATCTTTCTGTAGGTGTTCAGGAAAAGGTTTGTTCTCCAACAAACCAAACCCCACAAACTGGCCATGCAGCTGCTGATGTAAAACACAACAGCAAAATGAATCCCAGCAAAGAAATGACTGAAGAGCTAAACCCTGCTATTCTGCACCTATCCCAACTGCTGCAAACCCTGAGGCTGTAAAAATCAATGTATTCCATCCCTGGGGCAGCAAAAACAGCACCAGACACCAGAGCACAGGTGAGCAGGGTCAGGGCATTGCGAGAACAGGAGAAAAGTGTCACCTGCTGTCACCCAGAGCTGCTGGGGAGGAGAGCAGCCAGAGGGGACAGAACCACCCAGAAACAAACACGGCCAAAGGAACCTGTGCCCATCCCTGTGCTGCCAGTCCAAGCCACCCTGCCCATCTCCATCCCCTCACCTTGGCACTCCCCATCCTTCCTCCTAATACCAACAGAGAAAACATTCCCCCCGCCAGTAATCTTGTTTATTCTAATAAAGAGTCACTGACTAAAACAAAATCCAGAGAATTGACTGTTGACTCACAACTGAAGAGAAATTCCCATAGGCAAATCTTTTTAGCATTCCAAAAGCATGACTAATTCAATTAACACCAGCCAGAAGAAGATTATGTAAAGCTACAAAGTTACACATCTATATATGTGTAGAATAAATTACAATTACATGTTAAGGAGCACAGGTAAGAGCTGGATGGTTTGCATTTCGTATTTCAAATCTTGGTATAAACATCTTTGTTGCCAGTTTGACTCCAGGAGGTGTTTACAAATTTTCAGGCATATGTGAAAATAAAAGTTTTAGAGTCGTGTGGTTTTAATTACCTTTTCCTTATTCAAATCATTACTGGATGTTGTTATGGCAGAGTTGTCTTTGTCCATCAGTGGCTGCCCACGTGCCAAACCACCCTCCACCCTTCTTCTTTTCTGCTAATTCAAAAATCTCCATAAATCTCATGAAAAGAAAAAAAAAACAAAACCAGAAAAGCAAGGAAGTGGAAAGGAGCTTATCTTGTGGATCACTCATGCAGGGAGAGAATTCAGGATTGCCCTTGAAAGGCTTTTCTGAAGACTTCACAACCCAGAGCACGATTAAACTGTGAGCCTGAAAGTTCTTGTGCCAGGAAACAACTTCTTGTGTTTTCCTTTGAGTGGAAAGCTGGAGGTTAATGAAGCCAACAATGAAATGAAATAAATGTGAATTGTGGGCTCAGGCAGTGCAGCTGCTCTGGCTGCCTCTGCTCCAGAACCAGAGCCCACTGTGACAAACTGGGCACCAGAGGTGACTTTCCCTGCCTGGATCCATCTAAGAACATGAAGGTTTGCAGAACAAGTCTCACCTTTTCTTCTCTGTACAAATCTTACAAATCTCCTGCCTCGAGCTTTCCATCAGGCTCATTTAAAATTCCAGATCAGCCAGAGCAAAGCTGAACTTGTCCCATAAACACACACTGAGATAAGATGAAGCTCCACATTCACGTCATTTTTTGCCTGAAAAAAATGAACTTACAGGAAAAACTGATGTACTTTTCATAAAGGTGTGAATTAGGGCTGACTGAAAGTTCAACCCCCAAATAAACTGTTAGCTCAGCAGCCATCTGGGCAGATGCTGGAGTGCAGGGCCAGAGCAGCACATCTGGCAGGGCAGGGAGTGCCCAGCGTGGCTGGGTCTGAGCACAGCTCCTGCCCAGCGCCCCAGGCGCCCCCAGCCCGTGCCTGCCCTGCAGCCCCTGCCACGACAGCCCAGGGCATCACCTGGCACCCCCCAGAACCCACACCTGCAGCAGATGTGCATCCCTCCCATGCCGTGCCCAGGGAAATTCAAACACTCACTGAGAACTTCACTGCCAACTTCTGAGCTCAGTCAGCCTGGGAATATTGCCCAGAAGCCATGGCCAGAGCCCTGGGCTGGCCCCAACCCCCCAGAGCTGCAGAGGGGCTCTGTCCCTGCCCAGCCCAGCTGTGTGAGACAGATGTGTGACACACCTGTCACCAGGACCTGCAGCATCAGGGATGCTCTGAACAACCCCCACCACCCAGTTTGGGTAGAGCCAAGCAGCAGCTGGGGGAGCAGCCCTTTTTAAAAAAACCATTTTAAACTCTTGTTTAACACAGGAGGCTGAGATCTGTTCCCAGCAGGGTGGGCAGCACGCAGCAGGGCCACGGGGCTGTCACCCTGGCACAGCAGCAGCACATTCCTGCTGTCACACACAGCCTGCCTCAGCAGCTCCTTCCTAAGGGCCTCCTCACCCCAGCAAACTGCTTCTGGCAGCAGAACAGCACACAGCTCCTCCCTGGGCTGCCCAGGGCAGGGGCAGTCCCCAGCCCTGCAGGGATTGTCCCCAGCCCTGCAGGGATTTCACAGCCACGCTGGGGAGGTGGCACCTGGGGACATGGGGTAAGTGCTGGGTGGGCTTTTCCAACTCCAATAATTCTGATTATTCCCACAGGAAAATGTTCTGCTTGGGGTGTTTGCAAATGCAGGGTCCACTCCTCTCCTCTGCCAACCTCCTTCCAAAGGGGAAATGTGACACGGGCCAGGCATGGCACAGGATGGCACAGCACGTGCCTGTCCCTCCCTGCCACCCCTGCCAGCTGCAGGGACAATAACCCTGCTGCCAGCATTCCTGGGGCACACAGCTGGACAATAACCCTGTACACAGCTGGACAATAACCCTGTACACAGCTGGACAATAACCCTGTACACAGCTGGACAATAACCCTGTACACAGCTGGACAATAACCCTGTACACAGCTGGACAATAACCCAGCACACAGCTGGACAGTAACTCTGCTACCTGTACACACCTGGACAATAACCCTGTACACACCTGGACAATAACCCAGCACACAGCTGGACAATAACCCTGTACACACCTGGACAATAACCCTGTACACAGCTGGACAGTAACCCTGCACACACCTGGACAATAACCCTGCACACACCTGGACAATAACCCTGTACACAGCTGGACAATAACCCTGCACACACCTGGACAATAACCCTGCACACAGCTGGACAGTAACCCTGCACTCCTGGGTACAGTGATGCCATGAACCCAGGAGATTTAGGGAATGTGGATGAGCAGGGATGAAGCTGAAGATCACAGAAAGGTTTGGGTTGGAGACCTGATCCAGACCTGATCCTGGATGAAAGCTCCTGCAGTTCCCCCCCTGCCTGCACAGGGACAGCCCAGCAGAGCTGTGCAGGTGCTGGTGGTTCAGACAGCACAGGCTATAAATAAATATCCATATAGAAATAAATCCAGAGAGAGATCTCTGCACTGCTGGGAGCACCCAGCACACTCTGGGGCAGTGGCTGTGTCACCTCAGCACACCCAGGGCTCCTCTGGGGGCTCAGCACAGCACGGGTGAGCTGGTAGAGCTTTTCAAACCCCATCCTTGAGGGAATCACCCCCAGAGCACCCCGCAGAGGGGAGCAGGAATCTGTACAGCTAATGGGAGCGTTGGAGCCCCTTGTGCAACAGCAGCAGGGACAGCTCCCAGGAAAAGAACATTTGCTGCTGTTGGAGATGTGCAGCTCTCCTGCAGCACACCCACAGCAGCACTCACATCCACAGAGCCCCTGGGAGAGTGAAGGTGCTGCAGGGAGAGCTGCAGCTGCTGCAGCTCTGCCCTTTGTCTGGCTCCTCTCCTCTGCAGCTGCACGGCCACCCTGCCCCTTGGCTTCCCAATGCCTGTTTGATTTGCTCTGGAGTAAATCATTGAGGGTAGATTTAATTTCTTGGAGCTGATAATGAGTGTAGCTAGATATGGATCCTTTCATTTAAAAGTCTGCTTTGCAATTTAATCAGCCTCCACAGCCTCAACACCAGCCTGGAAGTAATGTGGGATGGTTGTAATGGTGAATGAAGAATAGAAAAATTAGATAAAAATTAGATTAATGATTCTATCAGAAATACTGAGCTGCTGTCTGTAATCAAGTTTCAGTGTGCTCTCTCAACACACTGGTGTCTCTGGGGAGGATTACACATCTCCAGAGCAGCCTTGGGGTTTGTCCAGTGCTGATTCCAGCCCAGATCCCAGCACAGCTCCTGTCCACACACAGGACGTCAGCACAGAAGCACCACCTCCATCTGCAGCAATTTCCCCACTCCTCACCTTAAGAAACATTTTCCTGAGTGATGGGACAAGACAGTGAGAGCCACCCTGAGCTCCCCAGGCAGCCCAGCAGGACTCAGCCCCGTCTCCAACACCAGAGTCCTGGGTGGGTAATTGGGCTTTGTACCCAGAGCTCCTGCAATGGCCAAACCTGCATCACACTGCAAAGAAAAATCATTACATCAAATAGTTGGGGGGCCCCAGGCAGCCCCAAATCCATCGTGGGGGCCCCAGGCAGCCCCAAATCTGTGATGGGGGACCCCAGGCAGCCCCAAATATGTGATGGGGGACCCCAGGCAGCCCCAGACCCATTGTGGGAGCTCCAGGCAGCCCCAGATCTCTGGTGGGGGAATCCAGGCAGCCCCAAATCTCTGGTGGGAGAATCCAGGCAGCCCCAAATCTGTGGTGGGGGACCCCAGGCAGCCCCAAATATGTGTTGGGGACACCAGGTAGCCCCAGATCCATTGTGGGAGCACCAGGCAGCCCCAAATCTGTGGTGGGGGACCCCAGGCAGCCCCAAATCTGTGTTGGGGACCCCAGGCTGTCCCCTGCCCTGGCACAGCTCAGTCCCCACCTGGACTCAGCCCACTGTCAGCCCTGGAATGGAGAGCTGAGCTGGGAGAGGATTTTTCCCACCTGGATTTGCCACCACAAGCAGCAGGATTTCCATGGCTGGAACAGAGAGCAGAGAGAGCTGCTCGTGGCTGAGATCAGCTCCTGACACAACTGCTTGGGTGAGCAGAGGACAGGTCTGCACATCAGCTCTCAGTATCAGACATTTCCACCCATTTGTTGGTCCAGGAAAAATCCTGCATTCCCAGGCAGCTGCTGACACACCTGTGCACATTCACCTACTGCAGAGAAAAGCAGCTTAAGCACTAATGACATCCAAATTATATCTTTGCCACCTTTGATGTGTATGATTCTTGGCTCCTTTCGAAGTAAAAGATGTTGTTAGAGTTTAATCAATAGCATTCTGCTTGGAGAAAGGCCTTCTGAAGCTGACAAAACTACACAGGCTTTGCTTTGAGACCTGCTCCAATCTGAAAAAGGATAAAAAGGAAGTGCTTCACTTTTCATGCTGGGGAGGTTGTTGAGATTTCTGAGGAAATCAAACAGCGACTGCAAACACGATGTTATCTCACTGCTGGGGCTGAAACCAGGGAAAAGCTGGATATGTGACTGTGGGTGCAGCTCTGCTCACTGCAGGGCTTGGGAACGCTCAGAAATCAGGGATTAATCAAATCTGACCAGAGATATTCCACCAAAAAATCAGAGGGATGGTAATCCCTGGATACAGGCATTCCATTTCTCAGAGCCACGCTCTGCTCCCAATCCCTGACAGAATCTCCTCAGCATCCAGGGCTGCCCCCTCAGCAGGATTAAAGTGCCAAACCCAGCCCAGAGGTGCCAGTGCCACCCTGGCCACTGTCCCCATGCAGGAGGTGGCAATTGCTGCCCTCAGCCTCCCTGTCCAGCCAAAACTTCTCCTGCAATTTGGGAGAATTTTCTGGCAATCTGGGCTCTGTTTTATTGAGTTTTTGGGGTATTTTTCTAAATCTTGGAGTGCCAGTGATTTTCCCTGTTTGGCAGTGAAATCCCAGAATGGTTTGGGTTGGGAGGGACCTTAAATGCCACCCAGTGCCACCCCTGCCATGGCAGGGACACCTCCCACTGTCCCAAACCCCAGTGTCCAACCTGACCTGGGACACTGCCAGGGATCCAGGGGCAGCTGAGGAAATGATGGAGCTGGCCCAGATGTGTCTGTTCTGGAGGTAAATGAACAATTTCCATTTTTCACAGCAGAGCCCCCGCTGCCCTTCCCTCAGGATCTCAGAGGCAGAACTCCAAGGGCAGGGAGGGGAGGGAAGCAGGGAGAGAACACAGCGAGGCTTTAAAAAGAGATGGAGCTTTTAACGAGCTGGGAAGTTCTCAGGGAGCAGGGCTGGCATTTGCTGGGCTGATTGCTCTGAAACTCCTTGCATTTGTTCTTGGAAAAGTCTGAGGGAAAACACAGCATCAAAGAACGCCGAGTGCAGCAGCAGTGATGGCCAGAGGCACGGGACCAAGACATTTCTGTAAATGCCTCAAAAGTGCTAATTGCTTTTTTAGTGCTCCCTACAGAGCAGGGGCACTGCAGGGCAGCTGGGTGGGAAGGGGCTGGAGAGGGGCTGGGCTCCCTCACAGCTCTTCCAAAGGAAATGTTTGCTTCAAGGAGAAGCTTGGGCACTGCAGACTTTGGCTGTGATGTTGTGATGCTGCCTCCATCCTGATATTAATAAATAAATAAATTTCTTTGATTACAGCGAGAGGAGGTTTGAGGTCAGCTGGGGTTTCCTGAGAGCAAACAACACAAGGAACGAACTGGAATGGGGATAATGAAGAGGCAGAAATGCCAGGATGGGAATATCCAAACTCCAATTCATCCTGGCTCAGGGTGAGCAGGACACTGCCCTGGTCACACAGTTTGAGCTGGCCCTGGCACAGGGTGCCCAGAGCAGCTGTGGCTGCCCCTGGATCCCTGGCAGTGCCCAGGGCCAGGCTGGACATTGGGATTTGGGACAGTGGGAGGTGTCCCTGCCATGGCAGGGTGGCACTGGCTGGAATTTAAGGCCCCTCCAACCCAAACCTTTTCTGATGAGCAGCAAACAGAACCAGTTGTGACACCCAAGTGCCCAAAGCCACTTGGCTCATCCCAAGCTCCAAATAAAGGCTGGGTTTGGATAAGCCAGGCCGTGGGTGAGCTCCTCCAAGCAAACAGCATCACCTGGCAGCACTGCTGGGCTCTGCCACAGCCCCAGGTCCCTGCAGGGTGGCCCCAGAGCTGCTGGCCCAGGGCCACCCTGTCCCACTCCCACAGCTCTGCAGGGATGCATTGATCTCCCCGGCTGCACAGCAGCTGCAGCTCCACTCACTGGAACAGAAACCACAAATTCTCACTGCTCTGGGAAAAAAAACAAGGTGCTCTGGTTCCTTTACCCAGGCTCAGGTGTCCAAACATGGCACTTCAAGTGGAATTTGCTTCTGACATTGAAATAGATATGAAAAAAGCCCTCCCAAGGAATAATAGAAAACTTGGCAAAAGGCACATGCTACAAAAATATAAAGGCCATTCCTTAAGCAGAGTCCTTGCTATCCAGCAGTGATATACCAGCAGTATAATCTTAATTAGCCAATAAAAGTTTTTAGACAATCTGTCTAGACTTGCTTTTGCCTGGATATAAAATTGGCTCTAAAGGAAATATATAAACAGCAATGAAACATCAATGAAGGGCTGTCAAAAAAAGCTCCCTGCTGCTCTACATCTGCACCCTGCTCCTCTTAAAACACGAGCATTTATGTGACATCCTCCAGGTTTTTAAGCAGAAACTCGCTGTGTCTGGGCTCAGTGCACTGCAGGCTCGGGCAGCTGCAGCCCCTGGGTCTCTGCTGCAGAAGTGCCAGGAGCAGAGCTCTCCTGGGGGGCTCTGGAGGGAGCCAAGCCCTCATCAATAATGCTAATAATAACTGAGAGCAGCGTGTCTGGGGAGCACTGGCTCTGCCCCTGCTGCTCCAGACAAACAGGACAGCAGTGGGACCAAGGGGACAAAAAGTGTTAGCCTGGGGAAGGAACAAAATACAGATGTTGGATAAACTGGGGGACAATGAAAGGGTTGGTTAGACATTGTGGATCAGTGAATTAAGGGGAGAAACAAAATGCAAACAGGGAATTAAATTACAGCGTGTTTTTAATCGATGCTTAAAGAGATTTTCTGTGATCACAGCCTGACATGGCCCCTCCCAGCATCAATCCTACACTGCAAGGCAGCTCTGAAACATTTCATCCTTCTGTCCTCCCCCTTTCCACTGTCCCCTGTCCCAGAGCAGGGTGACCAGCAGGATGTGCTGCTGCCCAGAGCCCCAGGCCACCCAGCAGCTCCAGCACACCCCAAATTCCTGAGCTGCATTTCCACAGCTCCAAACAAACCTGTTCCACCTCTGCGTGCACACAACGAAACGCATGCAGAGGCTTTTCCTCATCGCAGCTGAATAATTTGCTTTTTTACCCACTCTGTGGTGTTAACAGCCCCAAATGCTCTGAACAGGGACTCCTGGGAGCCCCACGATCCACCCACACACTGCTCAGCCCGGCCAAGGTCCCTGCCCAGGGACAGCGAGGGCACTGCCAGCACCCCCAGCTTTGGATTCAAAAAAGGGACATTGGAACACGTTCAAATAATGCTGGAACTCTCCACCACGAGGTTCCTTTGAGACTGAAAATGTGCAAATCTTGAAGAGGAGCAGCCCAGCCTGCAAGCCAAGCTGATGTACATCCCCCTGTACATCTCCCAGCATCCTGGCTCTGAGAATAAACCACTGAAAATGCTTTTTTTTTAAAAATGTGGTGCAGCTCCTATTTCCAGCTCAGGTATCCCCTCAGATAGAGCCCAGCAAAGAGAATTCCAAACACTGCAATGACAAATAACTCCCCTCAGAACACACAGGGAAGACTAAAAAGTCCCCAGATCCTCACTCCCCACCTGCCAGGACCTGCAAGGTGGGAACAGACAGGATTTGCTCCTCGCTCTGAACTTTTCTCCCCACACAAGGAAGGCTCAGACACCTTTGGGGACACACAGGGAGAGCTTCTGGCTGCCCAGGAGATCATCAGGAGAGAATTAAAACCATTTTCCACCAGCGTGGAGGGTCTGGGGTGTTTGTCATCCTCAGCTGGGTGAGGAAGGCTGAGGGATGAAGGAGGCAGGCGAGGATGTGATGGAAGAGGCATCCCCAGATGATTTGTGTGCTGGGAGAGCTTTCCCTGCTTCAGCACAAAGGGAAAAGCCACTGAGAAGTATGGAAGGCACGAGCTGAGGCAATATTTCCTATTTCCTCCTGGGACACAGGAACTGAAGAACTGACTGCATCCCATCATCATTCCCCTTCCCATTTCGAGCTGCTCCCAGCTGAGGTCCTGACAAATCCATCCTGCTCTGCACAGCAGACACATCCCACGGGAGGACCTCAGTGAAATCACAATTCTTTTTCTGTTTTTCTCAGTGGAATCAAAATATTTCTGTTTTCCTCAGTGGAATCACAATATTTCAGTTTTCCTCAGTGTCACCACAATATTTCTGTTTTCCTCAGTGAAATCACAGTATTTTTTCTGTTTTCCTCAATGTCATCACAATATTTCTGTTTTCCTCAGTGAAATCACAGTATTTTTTCTGTTTTCCTCAGTGTCATCACAATATTTCTGTTTTCTCAGTGAAATCACAGTATTTTTTCTGTTTTCCTCAATGTCATCACAATATTTCTGTTTTCCTCAGTGAAATCACAATATTTTTTCTGTTTTCCTCAGTGGAATCACAATATTTCTGTTTTCCAAGGGGGAAGTCCAAGTGGCAGCAGGGCCTTCCTCTGCTGCAGGTTTTTGTGAAATTCACTTTTCCTTCAGGAAAGCTGACAAGCATGGGGAGAGGCACCAGAGGCGACCTGGGATTTTTGGGATTTTTGGGATTTTTGGTATTTTCGGGATTTTCAGGGTTCACAGGCTCCACGTGTCCCTCCAGGCAGGCTGGGAGCAGGGAACAGGCAGCTGAGGAGCAAAGGCTCAGACACAAACCTCTAGGATGCCTGATTTCCTGCCCTGGGCACAAAAGAGACAATTTGGGGAGAATTCCTGCCTTATCTGCCACAGAAGCTTTAAGTTTTCACAATCAAAGTCAACTCTGCTCCTGAAATCAGGGTTTTTTGGATGAAACAAATGGGATTTTCCAGCCCACTCTCTATGGCAAAGCTTTCTCACTCGTGGATGTTTTTCCCCAGCCATGGCTCAGTTTTTGCAGCTCCAGCCATTTGTTTCCACCTTTGTCCTGCAGCTTTCCATCCCTCCCTCTCCTGAGCCTCACTCTTCTCTTGCTCTTTCCACGGATTTTTTTCATTTTATTGTTCTCTAAGCCCAAACTCTCTCCTTTCCCCCTTCTCCTCCCCAAAACAGCATCCCCTGCACTGCAAGGGCGTCTCCTCAAGCCTCCTGATGCACGTGAATAAACTTTGTGTCATTTCCTCAAAGTCTCCACCTTTTTCCCCCGTTTCCATCCTCCCCAGCAGCACTGGGCTGCAGAACAAACTCCACTGCTCCACCCCTGCCACGAGGAGCAGAAATGCTGCCCAAACCAACTGGAAACACGGGATTGGGATGAACTTCCCAAGGCTTCTGCAGGGTGAGCATCCCTGGGGTGCCCAGCTTTACTGGGGGGATCAGGACCCACAGAGCATCCTCCTGCTTTGGACCAGCCAGGACCCAAGGGATCCCTCCCCCGTGACCCCCAGCCCCTCTCACAGCCACACCAGGGATGTTTTTTTACAGCTGGGCTGCTGCTCTGACAACACCCTGGCAGTTATTTGTTCAGCAGCAAGAATTGCCCATCTCAGTTTTATTCTGTCCTTGGGATGCAGTCTCCACATGGTCAATAAGTGCCATAAAAAGGCAGATATTTGTCATTAAAGTGGCTGATGGTCCAGGGGAGCTGTTCCAGCTCTGCAGTGACACTGCCCAGGGAGCAGCAGGCTGGGCTCATTCCGAGGCCATTCCCAATCCTGTGGGGTGGGGATGAGCTGCTCTCACCTTCCACCCCACAGCCCCGAGGGCAGTGATCCCATGGGATCCCTGCCTGCTCTCCCCAGCTCTGTGGGATTGATTCCTCACCAGGAGAAGGGGGGATCACTGAGGTCCCATCACAGAATCCCAGCAGGGGCACATCCAGCCCCTCGTGCCTCCCTGCTCCCCAAGGACCCTGTAAATCCACACCAGGTACTTATCTCCCCACGCTGGTAAAAGATAACAAAACACATCTATCACTAGACACCAATGGTTGGATTTTTTTTAAATTCAAGCTCTTGATCGTGTTTGTATTTGGTGCCAGCGCTGCCTGTGCAGTCAGGAGAGAAATGGATGTTTCCAAAGGGCAGCTGGGATCTCATCCCTGCTCTCCACTGAGCAGGGAGCAGAGGCAGCCAGGACCCCTGGCATGGCTCAGGTGGCCACAGAGGTGGGGACTGCAGCCACGATGTTCTGGCGATCTCCAGACACAGCCTGGTGCCTCGGGGGTGGCACAAAAGGAGCTTTAGAGTCCAGTCAGCACCTCAAGGACCCCCCATCCCCTCCCCTGCACTGCTCACGAGCTCCCAAAAGAGCCACAGCAGCTCTGACCACGATCTGCGTTTTTTCACAGTTTTGTTTTTGGTTTTTTTTCACAGATTTTGCTTTCCTGCTCTCGGAAATTCCTTCAAGCTCTCAATGCAGCCCCAACCACTCCCAAGGATCAAGGCCAGGGCATCTTCTCCCAGCTCAGCTACAATTAACAGGAAATCTCATTAACCCTGCCAAACTAGAGCACACAACACGAGTCAGTACAAACTCAGACAGCCATCTTGCCTGATTTGTTTTTTTCTGAAGTGCCAAAACATTTGTTATTTGGCAACAGGAGGGAGAACAATAGATTTCATAATGTTGTTATTTAACATCACTGCACACCGAAAGGACACGTGCCTGAGTGCTTGGGAAAAGCGGGAAGAAAAATGGAAAACACTTGAAGTGCTTGGAGATAAATGACTTGGTTTTATGAGTGGTTTATCCATTTGTTTTTGCTGTATTTGATCCAGAAAACAGGCTCCCAGGAGGATGAGCAAAGGCTATTCCAATGGCTGAACACAACCAAAGACACAGGGACAGCACTGAGCCCCCAGGAGGGGTCTGCAGGACCAGGAATTCCCTGGGAAACCTCCCCAAACCTCCACCTGTCCTCTCTTTATTGTCACAGCCAGAGCAATCCCTGCCCAGCACTTCATCACCTCCCTTCTCATCTCTTGGGTACTTTGTGAGGTCCCTGCTCCTTGCCACGAGTGCCCCAAACCACCCAGCAGGGCTTCAGTGGATCCCAGGAAAACAGAGCTCCTTCATCAGCACCAGAGTGCAGGACAAGCAGGGAATAAATCAGGATTTTCTGCTTGTCCCCAGGAGCCAGCAGTGCCTTTGGCAGTGCAGGCAGAGCAGTCTCCTCCCAAGCCCAGGTGTGCTGCTCCCTCCCAGCAGTGATTTCACCCTCTCGTGTTACCCAGCACTAATTTGTGCTAATGGAATTCCCAACAGACAGCATAAAAATTAACTTCTCTTACAAAAATGCAGATTCAGGATCAGAGCAGGCAGCAGAACAGACCTTCAGGAGCCTGCAGAAGTGCTGTGTGAATCACTGAGGGGTGACAGAGCAGCTCTGGGCTTTTATCAGTGTCAGCTCCTGTCAGCAAGGGCTGAGTGAGAGCAGAGGACTCTGATACCACTGAGGGGCTCAGGGAGCCTCAGGACATGACTCAGATCCCCAAAAAAACCCAGCAAAAGATTCAGATCTTCAGAATCACAAGCCAGTGGAGAAAACAAGTATCAAGGCTCTAGGAATAGCTGTTGCATTTTCAGTTTTCAGTGAGTAGAAGGGTTTAAAAAGCCTTTGCTACAGATAACAAACCCAGAGAAAATAACTTCTGTGATGAGTACTGAATTGTAGGCCATCAGTTTGCAAAGAAACCAGTGAAGCTGGAGAGGATGATATTTAATGCACAGATTGTGATCTAGTGCAAAATCATGGTTCATGATTCTGGTGGAGTGACACAGAATTATGGAATGTCCTGAGCTGGAAGGGACTCACAGCAATAAAACTCCAACCCCTGTCCCTGCACAGACACCCCAAAATCCCAGCCTGGGCATCCCTGGCAGCTCCTGGAGCTCTGGCAGCCTCGGGGCTGTGCCCATTCCCTGGGCAGGGCCCTGCACCCTCTGGGGATGAACCTTTCCTAAAATCCAGCCCAAACCTCCCTGGCACAGTTTCACTTGCTAAACACAAGGACAAGGCGTCCCACACAGGTTTGTGTGAATACACAGGGGTTTGCAGCAAACAAAGCTAAAGGGAAAAACAAGATAAAGAAATTCAGGCTTGTATTGAGAAATGCTGCTCAGGAGCACTGCTGGGAAAAGAATTCTGCTTGTGAGGGCAGGAGGGATTGAAAATCAGAGAGGTTTGGGTTGGAAGGGACCTGGAACCAGAGCCTGGCACGGGACTGGAACCAGAGCCTGGAACCAGAGCCTGGCACAGGACTGGAACCAGAGCCTGGCACAGGACTGGAACCAGAGCCTGGCACAGGACTGGAACCAGAGCCTGGAACCAGAGCCTGGAACCAGAGCCTGGCATGGGACTGGAACCAGAGCCTGGAACCAGAGCCTGGCACAGGACTGGAACCAGAGCCTGGCACAGGACTGGAACCAAACCCTGGTATGGGACTGGAACCAGAGCCTGGGACTGGAATCCCCTCTGCCACATCTGCAGCACACAGAGAGAGGTGCACACTTCCCTAGAATCCCTCTCCAGCTCCTGCCAGTGGCTCAGAACTGAGCTCAGACCAGGCAGGCTGTCCCTTCTGGCCACCCTGCCCTGTGCACACAGAGCCAGCTCTGGGCTGGCAGCAGCTCGGGGAGCTGGGCAGGGCACAGAGGGCTGGGCAGGGCACAGGGGGCACAGAGGAGCTGGTCAGGGCACAGGGGGCACAGGGGCACAGGGGGCACAGGAGGGGCTGGTCAGGGCACAGAGGGGCTGGACAGGGCACAGAGGGCACAGGGGGCACAGGAGGGGCTGGGCAGGGCACAGGGAGCTGGGCAGGGCACAGGGGTCACAGGGGGCACAGGGGGCAGCTGAAGGAAGGACACACATCCTGCAGCTCCAGCCCCTCGTCACCCCCTGAGCTGCAGCCCAGCACTGGGAGAGCAGCAGAAGCCCAGCAGGGCACAGCCAGCAGCTCAGCTGTGGAAATGGGCCATTGGGGGAGAGCAGAACATGAATAAATGCACTCCAGATCTTTCATTTATCTGTTAGGAGGCATTCAAGTGGTCTTTTGCTAACGACTTCAATATATATATTTCTTACAGATAGCAATTAACCTTCTGGTACAGATTAATCTTTTAAAAAAAATCAAAGATGAATTAATCTTTGAAATTCAAGTATTCAGTAGTTTCATTAATAATCTGAAATTGTCCTTTAGATTTCCCATAATTAGACCATTCCCCTAATTTATTAATCCCACAGACTGCAGAGCATGTTTCAAATCTTCATCTCCTGCCACAATGACATATTCAAACTCGCTTGAAGTGCTCATAATAAAAGTCACTTTGTGAAGAATTATTAACTCAGAGGATCAAGCAAAGTCTTTATATGCCAAAGCATATTTGAAAACTAAGCAGGGGAAGCACTTTCTACTGATCCTCAGATTTCCTGAGATCCTGGCTGATCAGAAACACTTTGGGATAAAACACTGACTCCAGGATAATTAGCTGCTACAGCCTGGAGGCCAAAGCCAGGGGATGTGTTGGTACCCACAGACCAAGCCTTCCTTCCTGCCAAGGGAAACGGATTGTGAGATGCCAGGCAGTGCCCTGGGAGCTGCCAGCCCCTGCTCCTGCTGGGATGGTGTGGCTGCTGTCCTAAAGAGAGGGAAAAAGAGCAGCAACACACATGGAGCTTTTTGGGGAAAAAAGGCCAATTTTATTGAGCAGAGAGCTTGTATTTAAAGCATGTTAGGAGAGACTAGAACAGGACAGCAGCTCATTGGCTAATTGGGATAAACATCCAGGAGACCAGGCCTCAGGATGTATCCCATGGGAAAACAACAGGTGTTAATCTTTATTATGAATTCCACTTTGTTTTTCACTAGATTTTAAGTTGTTTTTGACTATTTATCACTTTGGGAAATTTCCTTTCTGTCTGCAGCTAACATCAGCCTGGGAAGCAAGAAGGATTCAGGCCTGAGAGAAAAGATTCTGGAGCTGTAATTTTGCAGCTCTCTGGGTGTCTCTGTCCACGGGATGGCTCCGAGCTGGGCTCAGTTCCCTCCAGCCTGGGCTCTGGCAGATCTGCCTGCTCCTGGGAGAGCCAGTGTGCAGGGAGCAGAGACCCTAAGAGGCTTCCCTGGAGAGCAACCCCTTGGATAAGAAGTTGTTCACTTAGAATGATTGATACTAAAAAATATTTTACCCCTCTGCAACCCCCTGCCTTATCTCTGTGTGATTCTACTGGTCCATGTTCAATCCCTTAGATAATTAGTTCCTTTTAACCTAAAATCCCTAATAACTGGCTGGTTTCACAATCCCTTCTTCCACTGGTCTGCTTCCAAGACACCCTGACCCTACAAAAGCCCCCTCAGGACCCTACCCATGGGATTTGCTGCCCTGGAGCCCTTCACAGAAGAAATAAAGATTCTGTGGAATTCCTCTGCAGCTCTTCCTGGTCTCTTTAAGGTACTTTGGAGCTGAGCAGAAATCACAATAAGAGCTGATACCTTGTGGCTGAAACCTGCCTGAGGCTCCAGGAAAAGCTGTTCTTTATGGGATATCTGATCCAGGCTGGGTGTGGCAGCTCGGGGCCAACCCCAGGCTGTGACAGCGACAAGCCAGGCAGGGGCTCTGCTCCTCAAGCAACCCTTCCAGCCCTTTCCTGCACCCTGCCAGGGTGGACAACACTTTCTGTAGGAGTTTTCATCCATATCCACCCTGCCCGACCCCATCTCAGCTCCAGGCTCCTGCCAGGGACTTTTGGGGAGCAGTGGCCCAGCTCCTCCCAATGAGCACCACGAGGCTCAGCTCACAGCCCAAAATCAGGGACAAGGTGCCACTCCCCGCTCCAGGGATGATCAGGACCTGCACCTCCACACAGCCCTGCTCCATTAAACCTCCACACAATGGGATCTTCCTGCACTTCCCAAGGTTTGGGACCTGCAGGGAGCTTGTGACAGGTATTAAACCCCATCAGAACTTCACCTGAGCTTTATCTGTGTGATAAAGGAGCTGAGCAGCAGCAGCAGCTCCAGGGATGGGATTATTCCCATCCAGGGTGTGAGGAAGGAGTTCAGGCACATCCCTATGAGTGCCTTAGTCTGCCAGGCGTGACCCACGTCCCCCTGAGGGACACAGAGCTGGCAGCAGGGCACTGCTTTGGGCTCAGGCTCTGCTTTATCTGCAGGATCTTGTGTTGACTGCATGAACAGCTCGTAGGATAAATGTAATTCTGCACAAGGTCCACAAAATGGGATCCTGCTCTCCAGCCAGAGCCTGTCCTTCATACAGGGAACACATTTTGGGTCTGAGTTTGCAACTGCAGATATTTGCAAATAAAGTCAATTTTAAATTCCAATGAGCACTGGCATTTGTCACTTCCTGCTGTATTAAATCCAAACCCATTTGCTTTAATACCACATAAATATGCATTTGTAGGAACAGAAGAATTTATGCAAATGTGGGTTCCTTCTGTGACACCAACAGAAGGAAACAATTCCAGCTCCCCCTCTCCAAGACCCCTTCCTTTAATCCCAGTGACTTTCCCTGCTTGTTCCCTGGAAGATGCTGCAGGAGGGATCCATCAGCCCCAGGACAGCCTGGGACCTGCCTGGGGCTGTCCCTGCAGACAGAAACAGGGCTGGGGGACCAGGCCTGGGCATGGGAACCCCTGAGCTGCTCCAGAGCAGCCCCTGCCCTGCCCTGGCAGGGCATTCACTGAGCTGGGAATTCTGCTTTATTCAGGGCAGTGCCAGGGGGCACTGAGCTGGGAATTCTGCTTTATTCAGGGCAGTGCCAGGCAGGTCCAGGGTGGGACACCTGAGAGCTCACAGCAGGGCTTGCCTTGCCCCGTGCTGATGGATTCTGTCCCCAGAGCCTCCTGGAGGCAGCCCTTGCATTTATCATTAATAATCAATTCCATCATCAATGATCCCATCCCATCATCAGCTGTTTTTTTCCTTCCCAGCACAGGAATCAACTCCAATCACTTCATTTTCCAAACCCTGACAAATCTGGGTTGCAGGTCGGCTTGCCAAGGACTCACACCCACGGTCTGGCATGTCTCACCCCACACCAGCAGCCCCTGAGCCTTCAGGGGAAAGATTCTGAATTGCCTCCCACTGAAATGGGCAGAGAAATGCCAAAGCAAACCACTCAAATCAGGCTGGACCCCAGGGCTGACACCAAAGTAAAGCCAGTGGCTGTAAGCAGCTCCCAGCAGAATTCCAGGCTGTGCAGACAGAAAAGCTCAGCCTTTCCAAAGCTGCCTTCTCCCCATGCCCACACAAGGAAACCTCAGCCAGAGCAGCTCGAGGAGCTCAGTACAACTCCAGCATTTCTATTTGCCCAGAAATGACTGAAAACCACTGAGGGCTCCCACTCTGAAAGTCCACGAGCAATTTAGGGATGACAACAGCCAGGAGGCATTGCAGAGCATTGCAAAGAACTGGAGCAAGTTCAGGGTCAAATGTCAGCTCTGGAAAAGCAGGATCACATTTGGCACAACACGACATTCATGACTTGCTGGAGGGAGGACGGGCGTTGCCTACCTGCCTCTCTGGAAATTTGCATGAAGGACTCGACTCCTTTTTCTCCATAATTCCCTTCAGATGCCAAAGTGGACACATAATTCCATCCCAAAGCTTTCACAATGTCCACCATTGCTTGTGCTTGGAAGGAATCTGGAGGAACCACCCGTGAGAAGAAATCATAGCGCCTGTCATCGCTCAACTCTGGTGCAGTTGAGGCATAACTGATTTGTGGGATCTGTAGAAAAAAACAATTTCTGATAAATACACACATTTACAGACTCATGGCACTTGTAGCAGCAGCAGCTAAAGCACCTGGCTTCAGCTGAGCTTTGGCTTTGCTGTGTCCAGCTGCGTTTCTCTCCTTTACAACGTCCAAGCCAAAGGAACAATCCTTTCTTTGGCCTTGAATTCCCCAAATAAAACTGAGAATCCATTGAAGACAACCCTGTGTGTGCACATCCCTCGCTCCTCCCTCTGAGACAATCACATAGAGCACACAAACCGTTTCCATCACTCACTGCCCTTGTCTCGGTGCTGTGGTTTCACCAGGATTTGGGATCCAGGTAAAGCGAGGTTAACTCTACACCTGGAAGCCAGGGAGACTCTTCCTCAGCCTTTGGAGGATGAAGGCTCCAGGCTGAAGGAAAGGTTTAGTTTTTAT
Source organism: Rhabdornis inornatus (assembly GCA_013397075.1). Lineage (NCBI taxonomy): Eukaryota > Metazoa > Chordata > Aves > Passeriformes > Rhabdornithidae > Rhabdornis > Rhabdornis inornatus. Next base: position 25,383 of record VWZS01002238.1, on the reverse strand, counting down.
TCTTTGTGATGAAGAACAGTGTGAAGGTTGCTGAGCACAGACATGTCTGTCCCACAGACACAGCCTGGTGATCCAGCTCTGTCCCAGCAAGCAGCCGCTGCTTTTCCTCCTCCCAGCAGAGCGTGGAGGAGCCTGGCAGTGACTTTTGTGACAGAGACACCAGAACAGTGCTCAGGGCTGCTGTCCCCTTGGCAGCCAAGGCCCCTGAGCAGTTCCTGAGCTGCCAGGACCTTGATCCCCAATATGCAATTGTTTGAGTTACAGTCTGGGGCTGCTCCTTCAATGGAGGAACCTGCCATAATCCCACTGGAGACACCACGGAGGGGAGAGAGGAGATTTGCAATCCTGAGCAAAGGGCAGCACCTGGGGCCTCACCACGAGCACCTCCTGCACTCTCAGATGTGGTCTCTGCACAGCCCTGCACAAGGATTTATCATTCCACAGGTATTTATCAGCTCTCCTGCCTCCCCAGAAAAACAAATGTGAAAACAAAACAGAAAAACAAAGTGGTATTTCCCCAGGACCAGTGCTGCAAAGGGCTCAGCACCTTTGGCTCCACAGGGAGCAGGGGAAGAGGAGAGCAAGTTTTCCCAGAACTCACATTATTTCCCCAGAATCCACTTTATATCCACACAAGCATTTGCAACTCCCACAGCACAGGAAAAGCAGACACAGAAAGCGAAATTGCTGCTGGGGAGCCAGAAGGGTGAACAGAGAAATGAACTTTGCATGGAAAAAATTATCAACTACCCCACCAGCTGCTCTTCAACCTAAACAGACACTGCAAGAATCTGACAGAGAGGGCTCTAAAAATGCTGATTATTGCACAGAGGAGGTTCCAGCAGCTGGGGGTCGTGGGTGAGCCCAGAGCTGCTGGCTATGGGCAAGCCCTGTGTCCTGGAGCCCCTTTTTATTCATGTTACAAAGCATGATATCTCTTTTTCTGCTGTGCATTTTATTACATAGCCAATCAGCATCATACACAATACCTTCTACATTTACATATAACCTATCCAAACTGCTAAAATTACCACATGATGTTAGTGACTGGCCAATCATCTGAGTTAGGAGCTACATGTTAAACTTTGGGACTTGTTCTGCAGTGGAAATTTCTTCTTGCTTTGGTAAAAACCATCTTTCTGTCTGCCTGTGCTTTTTTGCCAAAGCAAGAAAACATGCCTTGATTGAAGAAGACTTATCCTTTTGTTTGAAGGCCACTTAGTCTTTGGACTTTAGTCATAAAACTCCTTCCAACTCGACTAAACCTTTGTTCTCTCAGCTGCTTCAGCAATAACTGGCCCTAAAAGCATCTTTTATATGTCAAAACTTGTTTTCATTTCTATAGAATCTTCTGTACATCTGTAAAACTTTTCTGTTAAATCTTCATCTCTCCCAACAAACACAAAGTGTCCCAGAAGCAGCAGCTCCCCATCAGTGCCAGCCCTGGCCCTGCAGACACCCCAGCAATCCCCTGAGCTCCCTCCCACCCCAAACTGCAGAGCACAGACCCTGCTGGGCATCCAGGCCAGCAAAACCTGGGAAATTCCAGCTTGTCCCTGCTGTCAGCAGTGCCAGGTGACTTTGGGTGGACACCTGAGCAGCCAGCACCCACCCAGAGCAGTGCTGCCACAGCCAAGGGCTGCTTTTTGCAACCAGCATCAAAGGGAGGCTGAAACATCAGTTCCTATCTGTGGCAGCTCGTTGTGTTCCAGTTTGCCAACAACTCCTTTTTCAACTAAAAATCAAAAGGAGCACATTCTGCACTTTCACAACAACCAAAGCTTCTACAGAATTTGCTGCATTGCTTGTATTCCTAAGGAGATTTTTTTTGATTTTAAATCTTTTTCCACTGTTCATATAATATTAACTGCTGCTGGCTGCTTCAATCACTTGGAGTATAAAAATCAGGTATTAGAGGTTTTACCAGCGCTTCGAACAGGATATCTAAAAGCAACATGAAGTTATAGGTGTATGTGTGCCAAGTAAAATTTTCCTGCTGTTTTGTCAGAATACAGGGAGGGAAGTCCTTCAGAGGGTGTGCCAGGGACTGCAGCCACCAGAGCTGCCCTGGCCAGTGTGGCAGAGCAGCTGCAGACACCTCAGGAGGCACCTGCTGCTCCTGCCCCTGCACACCAGCAGCATCCCAGTGCCCAAACTGGGCACCCACGAGCTAAAACCCAACTGCTGCCCCCAGGGAGCTCCACACAGGCACCCCCAGCTGCTGCCAGCACCAGGGTGGGAATAAAGAGGGATTGGGACAGCTCCTCAAGGGCAGGCTGGGCAGTGCCCCTGCTCTCTGTCCCAGGGATGCTGCCCGTGGTGCAAGGAGGGCGAGTAGGACCAAGGACCACCAGAGAGCTTTAAATCAGATTGCTCTGTTCAGGGTTTTTTGATTATCCAGGTAAATATTTTCTGTCTCTTCACCATTCTGTTTTTCTTTCATTTTGGCAAAATCTGTTCTTTGTCATCGATTCAAAACTGGAGTTGAAAGAAGCAAGATTTCTCTCCCATCACATTTTCCCCATTTTCTGTCCTGACACACCAAAAAGCTCCAAAGAATCCCAGCCTGCTTTCCAAAAGGCTCCAGCATCGTGGCAGGAGGGCAGTGATGCACAAAGCCCCGGGGACCCCGATCCCCTGGCCCTTCCCCAGCTGCCCTGAGCTCAGCTGGAGCTTTCTGGAGGACACTCAGGGGCTGGCAGCTGAGGGGACATCTCACTGACTGAGGGGACATCTCAGTGACTGAGGGGACATCTCACTGACTGAGGGGACATTTCACTGACCCAGTGAGGGGACATTTCACTGACCCAGTGAGGGGACATTTCACTGGCTCAGTGAGGGAACATCTCACTGCCATCAGGAGCAGATTCTCCTCTGCTCCCTGTGTTTGCAGGACCGTGGCACACACCACACTCAGGAGTTCCACACGTGGTTTGCCTGGCTGATGTTCTGATCACAGCAGGGGGGAATGATTAATGCTGGGAACACTGTCTTAGTCAGTGATTAATTAATGTTAATTTGTCTCTAACATTGACCATTATTCTTCATTTATTCCATTTTCTCCTGCTAATGAAGAGCTGTCTCTGGGTCACACTTGTTGTCTTGCTTGCNTATATGTCAAAACTTGTTTTCATTTCTATAGAATCTTCTGTACATCTGTAAAACTTTTCTGTTAAATCTTCATCTCTCCCAACAAACACAAAGTGTCCCAGAAGCAGCAGCTCCCCATCAGTGCCAGCCCTGGCCCTGCAGACACCCCAGCAATCCCCTGAGCTCCCTCCCACCCCAAACTGCAGAGCACAGACCCTGCTGGGCATCCAGGCCAGCAAAACCTGGGAAATTCCAGCTTGTCCCTGCTGTCAGCAGTGCCAGGTGACTTTGGGTGGACACCTGAGCAGCCAGCACCCACCCAGAGCAGTGCTGCCACAGCCAAGGGCTGCTTTTTGCAACCAGCATCAAAGGGAGGCTGAAACATCAGTTCCTATCTGTGGCAGCTCGTTGTGTTCCAGTTTGCCAACAACTCCTTTTTCAACTAAAAATCAAAAGGAGCACATTCTGCACTTTCACAACAACCAAAGCTTCTACAGAATTTGCTGCATTGCTTGTATTCCTAAGGAGATTTTTTTTGATTTTAAATCTTTTTCCACTGTTCATATAATATTAACTGCTGCTGGCTGCTTCAATCACTTGGAGTATAAAAATCAGGTATTAGAGGTTTTACCAGCGCTTCGAACAGGATATCTAAAAGCAACATGAAGTTATAGGTGTATGTGTGCCAAGTAAAATTTTCCTGCTGTTTTGTCAGAATACAGGGAGGGAAGTCCTTCAGAGGGTGTGCCAGGGACTGCAGCCACCAGAGCTGCCCTGGCCAGTGTGGCAGAGCAGCTGCAGACACCTCAGGAGGCACCTGCTGCTCCTGCCCCTGCACACCAGCAGCATCCCAGTGCCCAAACTGGGCACCCACGAGCTAAAACCCAACTGCTGCCCCCAGGGAGCTCCACACAGGCACCCCCAGCTGCTGCCAGCACCAGGGTGGGAATAAAGAGGGATTGGGACAGCTCCTCAAGGGCAGGCTGGGCAGTGCCCCTGCTCTCTGTCCCAGGGATGCTGCCCGTGGTGCAAGGAGGGCGAGTAGGACCAAGGACCACCAGAGAGCTTTAAATCAGATTGCTCTGTTCAGGGTTTTTTGATTATCCAGGTAAATATTTTCTGTCTCTTCACCATTCTGTTTTTCTTTCATTTTGGCAAAATCTGTTCTTTGTCATCGATTCAAAACTGGAGTTGAAAGAAGCAAGATTTCTCTCCCATCACATTTTCCCCATTTTCTGTCCTGACACACCAAAAAGCTCCAAAGAATCCCAGCCTGCTTTCCAAAAGGCTCCAGCATCGTGGCAGGAGGGCAGTGATGCACAAAGCCCCGGGGACCCCGATCCCCTGGCCCTTCCCCAGCTGCCCTGAGCTCAGCTGGAGCTTTCTGGAGGACACTCAGGGGCTGGCAGCTGAGGGGACATCTCACTGACTGAGGGGACATCTCAGTGACTGAGGGGACATCTCACTGACTGAGGGGACATTTCACTGACCCAGTGAGGGGACATTTCACTGACCCAGTGAGGGGACATTTCACTGGCTCAGTGAGGGAACATCTCACTGCCATCAGGAGCAGATTCTCCTCTGCTCCCTGTGTTTGCAGGACCGTGGCACACACCACACTCAGGAGTTCCACACGTGGTTTGCCTGGCTGATGTTCTGATCACAGCAGGGGGGAATGATTAATGCTGGGAACACTGTCTTAGTCAGTGATTAATTAATGTTAATTTGTCTCTAACATTGACCATTATTCTTCATTTATTCCATTTTCTCCTGCTAATGAAGAGCTGTCTCTGGGTCACACTTGTTGTCTTGCTTGCTGTTTGAGAGCAGCTGCAGCAGAGCAGCAGCACAAAGTCACCAGAGTCTGCTCAGCCTCTCCTTCCCTCTTCCTTCCTTCTCCTTCCCTTCAGCCTCTCCTTCCTTCTCTCACCAAACATCCCCCAGCAGCAGGCTGGGAACAGCTCAGAGCAAAACCCCCCCTGGAACACGAACTCTGTGTTCCAATTTCGCATTTCAAACCCGTTGTGTTTTATTCCTGACCCCGTATCCCCGTCTCTCCCTCCACCAGCCCCGTGCCAGAAACACGCCAGGATGTTTGAGCTGCTCAGCCTGGCACACCCAAAGCCCGGTGCCAGGGCACAAACCAGCCCCCCCTGAGGCTGCAGGAGCTGCCAGAGCCTGGCCTGCCTGCCCCAGCACCCCGAACACACCCCATTATTGATTATTATCGATTATTGGTTATTGATTATTGATTATTGCTGCTGTGCTGCCTCCAAGGGGTCTGAGCCCAGCCCCACCTCCTCAGTCCCTTTTTTAAGAGATGATGAAAATGGTGCACACCTGGACCCACCTCAGCCAGTGCCAGCAGGCAGGGAATTTCAGAAAAGGCAATTTCCCCGAGGACCTGGAGCAATTAAAATAATGCAGGAGTGCACCCACTGAGACATTAATGAGCTCCTACCAGAGCAATAATAAGTTCACAGTTTGCTGCATTTTTACTTTCAATTTCCTACTAAGTTTTGTCGATATGGTTTTGTGGCAGTGGGGGAAGATCACCCTGCTCTGGCAGGGCAGTGCCAGGCTACAACAGCTGCAAATCCTCCCCAAAAAACCCAAATTCACAAAAATGAGCTGCCTGCAGCCTGCACTCACTCAGCTGCAAAACTCTGCTGTGAGCTGAGAGCTGAGCAGCAGCCTGGGGTCTGCTCAGGGCTCGGGTTTTATTCATGGAATAAACAGGGAAATATTATAAATATTAGGATTTTTAAATATATATGTTATAAATATTATAAATTCATGGAATAACATGGAATTTTACCCAATACACTAAATATTTACTATACATATACTATATATAATAACGTGGAAATTTGTCCCAATACACCAAATATTTACTATACGTATACTATATATAATAACATGGAAATTTTAACCAAAATACTAAATATTTACTATACATATACTGGATATAATAACGTGGAATTTTTAACCAAAATACTAAATATTTACTATACATATACTCTATATAATAATGTGGAAGTTTTAACCAATACACTAAATATTTACTATGCATATGCTATATAAAATAACGTGGAAATTTTACCCAATACACTAAATATTTACTATGCATATACTATATATAATAACATGGAAATTTTAACCAAAATACTAAATATTTACTATACATATACTGTATATAATACTCTGGAAGTTTTACCCAGTAGCTGGGTAATGGTGGAACAAACCCTGCTGAAGCACTTTGGGGATGAGCCCTCCTTTGGGATGAAGCACTCACCCCTCACTGTGCACTTCCAGGTGTTTTTTACAGCCAAAAATCAAATGTTGGCAGTGAGAAAGTGAAGAAGAACAGTTCAGAAAGTTTCCATGTAAGTCCACATTAGGAGCAACAGCAAATATGTCTGAGCAATGGAAGGAACAGTGAGAAAATAAACCCTGAAATGATTCCTGTGCAAGCAGCCTTTTAAAATTCCCAACTCCTCATTACCTTTTTTTTAAACTATTTTTTTAAATTTTTTTTTCTGTTAGGGATGGAGCCCATTCCTGAAACAAACACTTCCAAAGCTGCTTTGGGTTTCTCAAACAAACTGCCTTTCTAATTGAACACATCACTTTTAAATTGATTTCAGACCTGAAAAGAGCCCATTTCCCAGGCACAAACCAATCCCCATCCCCACCACAACTGTCCTGGCACTGAGGTGGAAATATCCTGAATTATATTGGCAAGCTGGGAGGCTTCTCCATAGCGGCAAGGTCTTTCCTGCTTGCTCTGCTAGAGTGAGAAAGTACTCCTGAAAAAAAATAATTGTAGCAATTAAGGGACAATAATGACAGCAATTAGTACTGTCCACATGGCTCATGGGAGCACTTCAGCTGAGGAAGCAGGAAAAAAGATGATAAACACCCAGTAAAATGAGATGTGTCCATAAATATGAGATATCCTGCATTTCATCTTGATGACCTGTGCCTGGACCAAGGTCTGTTTGTGCCAGTGATGAGCTTTTGGCATAGATTGTTTTTTTATAGAAGAACAGGGGGTGATTTCTTGGCTTTTAAATGCTAAAAGAACCTTGAAGAACCTGACTCGAAACCAGGACCCAGAATTGTAATGAGAATTAGTCACAGCACAAAAATAAATACCTTATCCCATTCTAAAGCTGCTGAAAAACTGTCCTTGAATAAACAAGGACATCACCCCTGTGCCAACAAGTTCCCATGGTGGGGATGACTCAGTCATTATACAGTGCATGTTACACAGGCCATATACAGTGTACAGTACACATTTACACTTCCTTTGGGATAAATTATTTACAGAAATGCTTTCATTTCCATCCCTGGCAGTGCCCAAGGCCAGGTTGGGTGGGTTTGGAGCAGCCTGGGACAGTGGGAGGTGTCCCTGCCATGGCAGGGGTGGCACTGGAAGGGATTTAGGGACTCTTCCAACCCAAACCGTCCTGGGATTCTGGGATTCTTTGCTTTTTGTTGGCAAAAAGCATTCTTTAGAGCTGGGTCTCTGAAGCAATTCAAAACGTTGCTGACACTGAAAAATGACTGTGAGAAAGCTGTGTGCCAGGCTGTGCAGCAGCAGAGCTCCCAGGGCTCGGTGGGACAGAAATGGAGCAGCCGGGAGGGCAGGGCAGGCTCCAGACCCCTGCCCATCCCCATGGGCCAGAATCTGGGGAGGCCAGCAGGAATTCTCTGCTCTCTCCCTGCCCTCAGAGGGGGCTGAGCCCAGCCCCAGAGCTCCCTGAGCTCAAATACTTCCACTCTTCAACAAAAACAAACTTAAACAAATCAAAACTTACAAACAAATGCAATACTTCCACTCTTCAACAAAAATAAACTTGCACAAATAAAAACTTACAAACAAATAAAATACTTCCACTCTTCAACAAAAACAAACCTACACAAATACAAACTTACAAACAAATATAATACTTCCATTCTTCAACAAAAACAAACTTAAACAAATCAAAACTTACAAACAAATGCAATACTTTCACTCTTCCACAAAAACAAACTTACACAAATCAAAACTTACAAACAAATACAATACTTCCACTCCTCAACAAATGCAAACTTCACAGAAGGGGGAGTGAATGAAGGCATGAATGCATTTTGAAGCTGGAACAAGAAGCATCTTTGCAGAACCCAAACACGCAGAATAAAGACAATTCACGGAATACAAGCAGGGAATTAGTCCCATTCCCTTTGGGAACAGGGGCTATCCCAAAAAAGAAAACAAAAAAACCTTGAAGAGACATGATTAGAGATTGGGATGAGATCAGGAGAAAGGCATTAAAAAGGAGATTTCAACGTGGCATCAACACGGCCAAGGGCCATGCCATCAGTTATGGAAAAAGAAATGTTCATCCCAAACGGGCACCCCTGACACAGGATGTGATGGAAGAGCTGAGCACTGCTTTGGGAGATGAGGATGAAGCCAGCATCCTCCTCCCCATCCCCTCCCTGCTGTGCTCCAGCACACCCACAGCACTGCAAAAATCAACTCCTCTCGTGTGCAGGTCCTGCCCGTGTCTGCCAGCCCAGCCCTCACCATCTGAACTGCCAATTGCTCCAGAAAACTGCCATACCTTGGGACCTGCTCTGGTTAAAAACACTCCTTGAAAAACATGTCCAGAAAGCAGGATTTGAATTTCTACTGACACAGAAAAAGAGTTTTACATACACACTTGCCTCATTTGTGTGTGCAAGTTCCTCTTTGTGACTAAGGCTGTGTTTATGTAATCATGAAGATCCTGAGTGAGCACTTCTCAGAAATAAAATTAACTGGTATTTATATTACTCCCATTTTAATTTCTCTTGGTTTATCTGCACTGTGATTCAACAGTATCAGGCCAAAAATCTAATTTATAATTGTTAATTACTATTTGTAAGCCCATGATCTGCAGCTACCCTTCTTGGAGGGGAGGCTCCTGGAAGGCACCAACCCCCCCAAGCCCTTATGGCAGGACAAGGCACAAACACTGGGCCACCCTCCCCGACACACAGGAGCCACAATTCCCCCTGGATGCCACAACAAACCCCTCCAGGGGCACAGAGCCTCTCCCATCCCATCCCCAAGGAGAGAAATCCATCTCCTGCACCACAGGGATTATTGATACTGAAGGCAGAGGCACAGGTACAAGCATGACACTTCCCCATTTAATATTTTCAAGTGAAATATTCGGCTTGTTCAGAATTGTAGCTGGCCTGCCCATAAAGCAGCGTGGCAATAAAGCCTCCCCGGTTTGCAGATGCTGGGGATGAGCTGTGGGCAGCACAGCACATTGGATTGCACAGCACCGAGCAGAATATTCCCCCCGGGATCCATCAGTGGCAACATCAGTGCTGATGGCCCATCCGCTGCAATGCACAGCTCTTCATATTTTAACCCCAGCCCTGGTGGGCTGAGAGCTGCACAGTGGTGGTGAGCTAATAGATGGCACTTTGCTAGAGGCAATTTGAAATCTTAACAAAGCTTCAGAGGATCTTGGCTATTAGGAGCCAGTTCTGCAAGCCCATTTCGAGCTGAGCTCATGGAAGGTGATGAGAGTACAGGGACCCTGCAGCCCTTTCATGGGGCCACTTCTGGGATCGGCTGCTGCTTCTGCAGCAGGGCTGTGCTCAGCTCCTGCTGGGGCTCAAATCCAGCCTACAAATAACAGCCAGGGATATTCTGTCACTCTGATCTCACGGCACAGCACAAGGTCTGACAGAACCACTGAGATGCTGTGTGAAGGAGGGGATGAGGCTCAAAAGAGAGAGCTCTGGGTGCTCCGAGTCTGCCTCAGGGGTTGTTGACTCCCAGCCCAGCCTGAGGAAGCACCAGCACCAGCAGACAGAACACACAGCGCCATGGAGGAGGGAAAAAACCAAGGTCTGGCCACCAAAAAGCTGCAGAAAACAAAAGAACCTGTGCCAAAAATGCAAAACCGCAGCTGCATTTGCAGCCCACTGCTAAGAGCAAGAGCAAGGGTTGTCCAACACCCTCGGGCTGGGGAAGGGAAAGGAGGTTGGGGTCCCATTTTGGAAGGGCTGAGATCAGGGTTTTCTGTATCACACATGGAAAGCCTCATCCTTGTGCTGCTCCCTCCATCCCCATGTCCTCGGCAGGACAAGGGAATGGGTTTAAGCTGAGAGATGGCAGATTTAGATGGGATTTTTGGGCAGGAATTGTTCCCTGGGAGGGTGGGCAGGGCTGGCACAGGGTGCCCAGAGCAGCTGTGGCTGCCCCTGGATCCCTGGCAGTGCCCAAGGCCAGGTTGGACATTGGGGTTTGGGACAGTGGGAGGTGTCCCTGCCATGGCAGGGGTGGCACTGGGTGGGATTTAAGGTCCCTCCCAACCCAAACCATTCTGGGATTCTGTGTCTGTGCACACTGGAGGGAGGGGAAGGGCTTGTCTGCCTCTCCCATGGCCTGAACTCACCCTGCAGGGTCTTCTAGATGCCAAAAACTATTCCCATTCCTCTGGAGTTCAGATTTACACCGATCAGGGCATTCTCAGAAGGTTCCTGTCACCATCCAGGGTGCTGAGCAGAGACTCAGGGTCCATGCCCTCCGTTATGGGATTGGTAGCTCTGGGTAATTTGTTCTCATCTCCTCCCACGTGCACCATTCCCACATCCCTGCCTGCATTCCCAAAAGCTGAGAAGCCAGTCTGTGGGCACAGAAGCAATGGATGGACACAGAAACATTCCTGCAGTGACTGCAGCTCCCACATCCAAACATGGACTCACCAATTCCAACTCCTTCGAAAATAAATCTGAAGCAGAATATAAACAGAGTGAAGCAGCTTTTATGTTTTATTTATGTGTACACATTGCTCCATTCATCCCAAACAGATAATTGAACCTTATATTGTCTATGCATATTTTAAAAGGTTTTTAATCTGCAAGTATAAATCTCATTGATTTTGAAAGTAGCCCGATAAAGACAACACCAGTAACGACTTACTCAGCAGCCAGGCTGAGACAGAAAACGTTCTTGGTGGCAGAACACATTTCTGTGAAAGTAATCCACAAACACAGACACACAGACCCAGCCCAGTGGAAACAAATTGCAGTGTGGTACAAGGGGAAACAATCATCCCTGTGACTGAGTTATTGGGCTAAATGAGAGCTGTCGAGCTTGGATTTGAGCAGATCTCATAATTGCATTTCTAGGAGAGCATCCATGCTTATGTCGTGGAAAATAAGGCTGTGATTTGAATATTTATTCCTAAATTTTCAATAGAGCCAAGAGTCTGACAGCCAAAGAGAATAAAGCCTCTGGCCTTCGTGCCCTGACAGCGTAACACATCCAAAATCTGGCAGTACAGATTTAGCTAGGTTAGGTGGTTATTTCTAATTTCAGTGTACAGTTAAACTTCGGGCAAGCAGCTCAATACCACAATGAGCAAACCCAAAAATTCCTGTGAATAACTTCCACTGAACAGATAGTGCAAAAGGAGGAGTCTGCTCCCATTAAAATGTCTCTGAGTGGTCTCACATCAAGGGAGAGGCTCAGAAAATGTGAAAATGTGATCTCCTCCAGCTCCCCCCCAGATCCTCTAACACCCCAGGGGGACCAGCTGCATTTCAAGCAGTAAATGATGTTTTAAACAGGGTTTCTGGAGCTCATTTCCCTCCGTGCAATACCGGAATTATTTCTGAATTTAAAAACGTGTCAAATAATAAAAACCCCTGGGTTTTTAATGCGCTCACACACTGTGGCTGACTGAACGGTTCTGCTTGAGCTTAAACTGCCTTGCTTTGGATTGGCACTTCATTAAAACCTTGAGGCAAGAGGGAAGCTGTGGATTATAACGAATGTGTGTAAGCTGCTGTGTGAGCTCCCTGCAGCCCTGGTCACTCACACCTGTGAGCCTGAGCAGGTCCCACCTCCTCCCTCGCCCCAGCTCTCCCCACACCCCCAGGCTGTGCTTACGGAGCTGCAGCCTGAGGGCTGGAACATTCATTCCAAGCCAGGGCTGGAACATTCACCCCAAATTCTGAGCAGGGCCACAGACCTCCTGTCTTAGGTTGCAATACAGGGTGTGCCCAAAAGTGTGTATTCTGTCACCATCAGTGGGACAGTGATCCTGATCCCTGTGNCAGAGCAGCCTTTTCCCACTGGATCCCAGAGGAAAACCAGAGCCTTGCACATCATCCCTGGAGCTTTGGAGGAAAACTGCACCTTCTCCAGGAGCACTGCTCCAACAGAAGCACATCTGTCCCTGCAGGAGGATGCAGCCACCATGGAATGGGACTGCACCAACACCCTGCCTGACTGACGGGGGGCAGCTTGGATTCTCACTCTGCCTGTGCTTTGGGTTTGTTCTCTGTCATTCTGTATTTCTATTTTAATTTTCCTGATAGAGAACTGTTATTCCTATTCCCATATCTTTACCCGAGAGCCCCTTAATTTCAAAATTATAATAATTTGGAGGGAGGGGGTTTACATTCTCCATTTTAAAAAGAGGCTCCTGCCTTTCTTGGCAGACACCTGTCTTCCAAACCAGGGCACCTCCTCATCCTGCCCCGATGGGAGCAGCATCACTGCTGCCAGCATCCCGGCAAGGATCAATTCCCCTGAGCCCAAGGGCTGCTGACAGGGCTGTGAGGCTGCCAGGGATGGTGGCACCTGCACAGAGCCACTGTGGGGACAAGGGGCCTGTCACAGGTACTGGGTAACAGCCTGGGGGTTACACCGGTGTGGGGCTGTCAGCAGGCAGGAGGGGACAGTGCACAGTTTGTTATCCGGCATGGACAGGCCACTCTGAATTCCTGCTGTGTTGCCCTGCAGTTTTTAGCCTTCTGATGTTGAGACATTCTTTTATACTTTCTCACAGTCTCTTTCTGACAAACAGTGGATTGTTTGCATTCCTGTCTGAAGGAAGAGAGAATGGACGGACATTGTAGTAAACCAATGGAGCCAGAGGGGTTCTTACATCACTGTCCAATGCACAGTCATTGCTAGATGTCTTTAAATAAACGTGTCATGTAAATAAAACTCTTTTCCTGTTCACCTAACCTGGTGTGAGGTGCGTGTCTGTCTCCCTCTTTGTGTGTGCACTGCACTGGTGTAAACTGATCCCAGAGATGTGCAATGCTCGAAATGATCAAATCTCCATCACACATTCGTTATGTTCCCTTTTCCACCAACACAAATCATCTTCTTCTACACCACGAAACCCAGAACAGCATTCCAGAGCATCTAAGGTGTACCTGAGGCAGCCAGGAAGAGAAGAACACTTCTCTTGTAAGAAGTGTAAGAGCAAGGGCCCAGCTGGGGGCTCTCACCTCCCAACCCTCCCACCCAGCACAGAATTCCTACTTGCAGTTCCACACAGCCCAGGTGTGTTCTCAGCTAAAGGATGTGCCCAGGTAAGAACAGCCTTTAGCTCAGCTGTTCATTGCTGCTGCAGCCACACCCCAGGATATTGGAGTTCACCTCTCCAGCACTCCCCTGCTGTACTGCTGTGTCTCCCCACTCAAAGTCACCACCTGCTGCAGCAAGGACTCAGAGAAATCATTTTCCCACCAGAGATAAATCATCCGGGTGGAGAAACACTCCAGGATCAAGCCCAGCCCTTCCCCAGCACTGCCAAGGCCACCACTGCCCCGTGTCCCCAAGTGCCACATGCAGCTTTGAAATCCCCCAGGATGGGGACTGGCTGTGCCGGGGCTGGGCAGCCCTTTCCATGAGGAATTATTCCTGATATTCAGCTTGGAGCTCCCCAGCACAGCCTGAGGCCGTTCCCTCTCCTCCTGTCCCTGTTCCCTGGGATAAAATCCCAAATGCCCCCGGCTGTCCCCTCCTGTCAGGAGTTGTGCAGAGCCACAATGTCCCCCCTGAGCCCCCTTTTGTCCAGGCTGAGCCCCTTCCCAGCTCCCTCAGGAATTCTCCATTCCCTTCCCAGCTCCCTCAGGAATTCTCCATTCCCTTCCCAGCTCCCTCAGGAATTCTCTATCCCCTTCCCATCTCCCTCAGGGATTCTCCAGCCCCTTCCCATCTCCCTCAGGAATTCTCCAGCCCCTCCCCATCTCCCTCAGGGATTCTCCAGCCCCTTCCCAGCTCCTTCCCTTCCCTGGACTCCTCCAGGTCTCCCCTGCACCGAGGGAGGGGCTCAGAGAGAACAAATTGTTCCATCATCTGCAAGGTCAAACATTTCCTCCCCGGAGTCCCAGGCATTTAAAATTCCTCCAGAACGTGTGGGAGGCACACTGACCCGGGCTGGGGATGGTTCCACCAGGGACAATGAAGGATTATATTTAGCCTGCCTTTGATTTCATATTTTCTTTAATCCAAAATAAACATTATGACAAGTAGAAATGCCTGTTGTGTCCTCTGAGCATCAGAAACAGAACAAGGTCCTTCAGGACGCAGACTCTGGGTATAAAGGAGAGTGAGAAAATGCAGAGAGGGAGAATGGATTGTAATTAAGGGAGAAATCTGCATTTGACATTTCTCCCTCTACATATGCAAGAGTTATAGGGTATAATGATGTTCCAGTGAATATCTATACCTTTTATTCCCTTATATTTCATCTCTGGCCTTTTACAAAGTGCATCATCACCATGTAATTCTACAGATATCTAAATATTTCTGCATTATTACAGGAAAAACCACAAGGCAATCACACTTTTACCTTCACTGGTTTTCTTCTCCTCACCATTGAGCTTGCCAGCTAAATAATTACATTTCTTCTTATCTAACTTGTGGGAAAACAAATTTAATAACAGAAATACAGTCAGAAAGACGAATACTTAGGGGAGAATAATTTTCAGACTTAAACTTCACAAGCTCAATAGATTATTCTGGACACTGGATAATTACTCTGCATGTCTTTATCACAAAAGTGCCTGGACATTCTAATTAATCCAAATTACTTTCTAAGGGCCATGTTATTAGACTCATGCAGGAACAGCCAGATAGAGAAATATTTGTGTTTTTTTAAAGGTCTCTAACAGCTCAGTCTTTCAGCACCCTGATGAAATCCACACCAGAGCAGCTCCTTGTCTTGCCTAGAGCCAGGGATGAATCCTGAGGAACAGGAAAACTGCAGGAAAAGCGGCTCAGCCTGATCAGGGTCTTCCTTAGAAGATAAAAATCAGTGTACAGTGCTGATTTCATCAACAGCACTGACCCCAGCCTGCAGCTTGTGTCCGTGATAAAACTGATCCTGTGTCTGTGATAAAACTGATCCTGTGTCCATGATAAAACTGATCCTGTATCTGTGATAAAACTGATCCTGTGTCTGTGATAAAACTGATCCTGTGTCCCTGCTAAAACTGATCCTGTGTCTGTGATAAAACTGATCCTGTGTCTGTGATAAAACTGATCCTGTGTCCCTGATAAAACTGATCCTGTGTCCCTGCTAAAACTGATCCTGTGTCCCTGCTAAAACTGATCCTGTGTCTGTGATAAAACTGATCCTGTGTCCATGATAAAACTGATCCTAAACCACACCAGCAGCGACTTCCCCTGTCTGAACCAACCTTTCCCATCCACACCTGCCTTCCTTTTATTTTTGCAATGTTTTTTACCATCCACAGTGCAAGACAAGCTTACTGACTCCAACAGTTCTCCTTGCAGGACAGGAACAGCATCGTGTCCCTCAGTGGAGCTGCAGCACAGCCACAGCTGGAGGAGCTGCTGCACAGAATTAACAGGGCTCTGATGGCTCTGCAAACACTCCTGCATCTGTATTTATCACGTCAGAATGAGCACCGTGCCTCTGGAGATCACCTCATGTTTATGCATGCGCCGTTTACACCCTAAATCAACACTTTTTTTTGGTTGTTTTGTTGGGGTTTTTTTGTTTGTTTTTTTTTTTAACTTCTGACTGAATAGCTGTTTCTGAAAGGGAGTTTATGCAGAATGTCGGGTGTCAGATCATTCTGAACGACTGACTGTGGCTCCTCACCACCAGCTCTCCTGGACAGTGGCAGCAGCACCGTGGGGTGGAATGGGATATGGGATGGGATGGGATATAAGATATGGGATAGTGGGATGGGAGATGGGATAGGATATGGGATGGGATATGGGATATTGGGATGGTGGGATGGGAGATGGGATATGGGATGGGATGTGGGATGGGATATAGGATGGTGGGATGGGATATGGGATAGTGGGATGGGATATGGGATGGTGGGATGGGATATAGGATGGTGGGATGGGATATGGGATAGTGGGATGGGATATGGGATAGTGGGATGGGATATAGGATGGTGGGATGGGATATGGGATAGTGGGATGGGATATAGGATGGTGGGATGGGATATAGGATGGTGGGATGGGATATAGGATGGTGGGATGGGATATGTGATGGGGTATGGGATAGTGGGATGGTGGGATGGGATATAGGATATGGGGTATAGGATATGGGATAGTGGGATGGGATATGGGATATGGGATGGTGGGATGGGATATGGGATGTCCCCATTAGTCCCTGAGCAGCAGGGCCATCCCAGCTCATCAGGAATCTGCCAAGCTGTTCCCTGCAAGAACAGCTCTGCCCTTCCAGCCCCGTTCCTCAGACCCAGGAGAGGAAGGGGAGAGGGGGAAGGAGAAGGGGGCTTTGCTCTCCACTTGAAGCACGTTGAGGGTCTAAAGGAAAGCAGCACTCCAGGAACACTAAATACTGGTGTGAGCTTTCCCAGCTCACACTGCCCACATTCCTCACTGCCCTCGAGGGACAAATAAAAGCCCAGATATTTCTCCAAACACTTCTGCACCCCCTGCTCTCACTCCGTGGCACGGCAGCATTTTATGGGGATGCTTTTGGATGCCACCCCCTCACCCTCATCTCTCACCAGTGTCTGTCAGATCCCTCCCTGCCAGCCTTAGAAACACACACACACAGGGTTTATTTCCTTCTCCTTCATTACATCTCTTTTCAATTCCCTTCCCTCCAGTTATTTATTCCTCTGGAGGGCAAAAGCACAGAGGAACAAGCCCCCTGTGCATTCTTCATCAAGATCTGCAGAGTCGCTGCTAATTACTGCAGTGGAGCTCTGGGCTGGGAGCAGGGAGCTCCAGGTTGTGCAAACCCCGCAGTCTGCCAGGCTCAGGAGCCCACGAGCACAGCAATGGCCTTTTTTTTTTTTTATTTTTGAAATGCCGTGTTCTGGTATCACGAGCAACCAACAGGAAAATTAGCATTGTAAAATGGCAACCTCGTTTAGATAAGCACCCTGTGAATCCATCTAATTTGTATACAGAGTCATTATATGGTCACAGCCCAGTGACTCAAGCCTCTTGCTGTTCTGCTGCTTCCCCCACTCCTAAACACCAGAGCTCTGGGGGTATCCCGAATTACCTGAGCATCACTGCCAGCCCTGAGGAGCAGGATTGTCCCTGGCTGGGGACTGGCAGTGCCCAGGGAGCCCCAGCAGCCACCCCTCATTGCCCAGGGGGTGCTGCCACCTCCCTGGGCTCCAAACCTGCACCAAAAAAACCCCCAAACATCCCTCAGCCACCTCCTCAGGGGCTGCATGGAGCTGCAGGAGGGTTGTGAGCCCCTCTCCACTATCACAGCACCCACTCCAGGTACTCCTTGGGGACTGGGTGACACCTGTGGGCACAGGCAGGACACCCCTGGGGTGGCACAGGTGCCACACACCCTCAGCTGCAGAGCTGTGGGGTCCCTGCCCCACTCCCAGCCCCCCCTTGGCACTGGGGAACACATGTGGAGCCACATCATTTATGGGATTTGTCTTCCCGCAGACTTTTCTGCAGGCAGAAATGCCAGAAGATTTTAACATCCATTCTGACAGCTTGGGAATCACCATGTTTAATAACAGGAAGCTGACAGGGAAACTCAATAAACAGAAATCCTTTCCACACTGTCCCGGTCCATGTGCATTATCCCAGACACACAGGAGATTTATATCCACCCAGCTACTCACACCAATCCCATCACCATGGCATCACAGAGCTCTCAACTCTTCAAAAATAGAACTAATAGCATTTTCTCATTATTTCTTCCTTCCAAGCTTCCCAGAGAAATGCTGCAATCACTTATGGCTTTATTTTATTTATTCCTTTGTTTGTGAAAGAGGCTGAGCGAAGCACATCGCTCCCCTTCTGCCAGGGAAAGGGAAGGAAAAACAAGGGGGGTGGAAAGGAATTGAAAAGGATTGTCTGTGTTGTTGTAGGGTCCCAGCTCGTGTGGGTGCTCACACATCCCTGGGGTGGATCCCATCCCAGCTCCAGCCAGGTGGGACAGAAAGGAAGGAGAGCTGAGTGATGGAGAGCAATCCCAAGGAGAGCCAGCCTGGATTAATTAGTGCAGACATCCCTGCAATGCTGCTGCATTCTCCTCATCACCTGCACCCTGGCAGAGCCAGGCTGGCACTGCCCCCAGGCCAGGGCACAGGGGCTCTGCTGGCCCAGGGATCCCCACCACAGGGAAATGGCAATCCATCCATCCATCCATCCATCCATCCATCCCCCACCCCAAGGAAGGTGCCTGGCACAGCTCAGCACCCAAGAGACAAATGTTCTTTAAATCCCTTTCCTTCCTCCCTCACCTCCTTCCATGCTTCCCGAGTGAAACACATCAGGGCATTATGGGAATTATCTGCATTTTGTTTGTTACCACCCCTCTCAACTCTCAACAGGCTTTTTGTTCAATGAGCCAGCAAGAGCTGTGCAGATCTCTTGGCAAGTTCCTCTCCTGACGGTGTCCCTGACACAGCCCCAGCCCTCAGGAGTGTGGAGGTGACAGTGGAGCACCTTCCTGTCCCATTCCCTGGGGAACAGCCCAGGGGGGACAGCCAGGGGGCTCCATGAGACACTGCAGAGCTCCACAGCTCCTGATCCATTCCAAACCCTGCAGGACAAAGCAACGGCACCCCAAAGGAGGGACAATGTCCCCCCTCTGCTGTCCCCAGACTGAAGGCACCAACCTCACCGTGGGCATTTTACAGCTCTCAGCCAGAGGGGAAAACAAAAGAAAACATCACAGCAAAGGCAGGATTGTCCCCCTGGTACCCTGCAGGATGGAAATGAGAGATGGAGAAAATTCTCTCTGAGCATCTGTCCCAAATCTAGGCCAGTGCAGAGGAGTGATCCCAGCAGAGCTCTCCTGCTTCCTGCACAGCAGAGCCAGCCAAAACGTGACTCCTGCTTGCCCACAGCCTCCCCTGCCCCCTGTTTTGGGGCTCCCCAGACCCACCCCTCGGGTTTTGGGGTTCCCCAGACCCACCCCTCGGGTTTTGGGGCTCCCCAGACCCACCCTGGGCTCCTCCTGGCAATGACACACCCCCAACCCTGCAGCTCCCACTTGTGACCCCTCTGAGCAGCAGGTAACCCCAGAGTTCCATCCCAGCCCGTTCTGCCACCAGCATCCAGCAGGAAGAGACACTAATTAGCAGGGAGCTGTTGCAGGGATGCATGAATATTAATGCCACCGTCCAAACTAATTTCCCCAATTACTGCTGCTACAGCAGCTCCATTACAATCCATAAACCCGGGATTGATATGAAGATCTCCCTAATAAGGGAGTGAGAACAACTGCTAGAGAGCTCTGCCACGCCTCAGCTGACTCTAACAAGGTTCACTTTCCCCCTGATAGAAAATCATAGAAATCTGTAAATATTTTAAGAATAAAAGCAGCCTTTCCCTCCTGGTATAAATATTCTGCTGTAAAATCCACACGGAGCTTCCTTCAGCACAGCCCGAGCTCAGGGGAGTTTGTGATCTCCTGAACTCCCAAGCGTGGAGCATTGAACACTGAGAGACACAAAGTCCCATTAAACCAATGAGCTGGCTCCTGGTTTGGGATCTTTACTCCAGATTTCACATTGATACTCCCCTTTGAAGTGTCTGTGCTCAGGAATTCATCAGTCTGTGGCATGGCTGAATGATTATATGACATGTTAGAGCTTAAATGCACTTTTATTATGCATAAAGCATTACATTTTGGTATTTATTTCCTTTCGCAATGCTTTTTTACCCCTCTGCAAACACAGCCAACACTTGGAAATGATACAGCTAAAAACTCTGCAATGACAAAGGAATGAAACGTTTTCCTGAGGAAAAAGAACCATTCTATCCATTTAGATACATGACTGAGTTATGATTCAGAACAAGGGTAGAACATCACTTCTGCTCCTGGAGGTGACCAGTGCTTGAGGTGCACCATGATTTAATGAACCAGGACCTGCAGATCCACAGCACTGACCCCATTCACAGCCCTGGGAGACATCACTGAGTGTCTCACATCCCAGCCAGAGCAGCAAGAATTGAACTCCCAGCAAAGCAAACAAATGCTTGAGCTGGTTATGGGGGTGAATTCCCAGCTCTGACTGACCAGACACCACGAGCACACCCCAAAATCCACCCCAAACCCACAACCTCTGCCAGCCCTCGCTCCATGGCAAAGATCATCTTTCCTTTAATGGAAAGGGAAAGATGGGAGCAGAGGGCAGGACACCTTCTAGCAGGCAAATCCCAGAATATTTGGGGCTGGAAGGGACTCTGGAGACCCCCCAGTCCAACCCCTGCCCAGGCAGGGCCACCTGAGCAGTGACACAGGAACGTGTCCAGCTGGGTTTGGGATGTCTCCAGAAAGGAAAACTCCAGGATTCCCTGGGCAGCTGCTCCAGGGCCCTGCCCCCTCCATGGAAAGAAATTCTTCCTCATGCTGAGGTGGAACTCGTTGTGGTTTAGTTTTTAGTCAAATACCTGCTAAAAAACACTTCCAGTGATACCCCAGGCTCCTGAAACCACCAGAGCTGACCTCCATCCTGCCACCACCCTCTACCCCCAGGGCCTGGCTGAAACCTGCACTAACCCTGGGCCTGATGCTTCTCAGAGATATTTTATACTCAGGGAAACAGCAGCACAGTGTAATAAATAACACAAACACAAGGGCTAAGCACAAATCTGTTTTCCAGAAGTAGGGAAGAACTAAACGAAGCAAAAAGCCCTCTGGTGATGATCAGTGACAGAGGAAGATGTCAAAAATCATGTTAAAAATCATGTTTAAAATCACTCAGATGAGGCTGTGCTGGACCAGATGCAAAGCTCAGGAAATGCTACAGGATTTTACACGATGTCCAATTTTAAACACCAGCTTCTCTGGGAGCAGCGTGCAAACACGGGAGCCTTTGAGAGGTTTTTTTTCTCTGCTTCCACCTGCTGGTCAGACCATCCTCGATTCACCCGGATGAGTTAAACCTGGGGATGAGGAGGGCTGGGCTGGGCTCTGCCCTGGCCAAAGCCCAGGGGCTGCTCTGGAGCTCTGGGATATTCCCAGAGCTGCACAGTGGGACATGGAACAGCTCTTGACTTTGTGTGAGTGCAGCCCCAATGCCATGGTTAACAGTTACTGTCTGAACAATTATTATCATTATTATTATTATTATTACTATTATTCCTTCACTGATGGTGTTGACAGATCCCTGTGGAAGTGCTGGACACTGTATTACACATTATTATTATTATTATTATTATTATTATTATTATAGAAACAGAAAGTAAAACTGCAATGCAGCCTCGAGACAGCACCATCGTTTCCCTGGTAATGCCAACAGAGAAGAATTGAACAAATAACCATTTTGGGGGTGAAAAGCAGTCTCACTGCATTTCAGAAGATTCATTTTTCCAGAAGGGACACTGACTGAAAACTGGAAGAGGCTTGTGGAAATTGTTCCTTGAGATAATTGCTGTTACTGACTTTGCTGCAGGATGAACATGGAATCAGAGCCTGGCTCTGTTGGGATGTGCACTCAAGTACCTCAATCACATAAAGGGCAAGGATGGCTTGCACAGAAACTGAAATTCTCCTGATCCTCTGCACCTTCTCCCAAAGGAATGATTCCCAAATCCCAGCTTTCCTACAGACACAGCCCAGCTGGGGAGCAGCAGGTCAAACTCTGGATGGATGCTCCCCAAACTTTGTGATCGACAGGACAGCAGGAAACAGCCTCAGGCTGTGCCAGGGCATGGTCACACTGGACATGAGGAAAAATTTCATCACAAGAAGTTTGCCAAGGCCTGGCACAGCTGCCCAGGGAAGGGTGGAATCACCACCCCTGGAAGTGTCCAGGACTCATGTGGATGTGGGGACATGGTTTGTGGTGACAGTGGCTGGACTGGATCTCAGAGGGCTTTTCCAGCCTAAAGGATTCCATGGTTTGGAACAAGCAGGGAGGGGAGAGGATGAGGAGCTCAGGCCGGGGCTGAGGCAGGAACGTGAGTTTGTTTCTCTCTCTCTCCTCGTTCATCAAAGCTGCAGCAGGGCTGACAGGCTAAACTTGAACAAAAATGCTCAGGAACAATAAACCAGGCACATCCAGCCCAAAACCAGCATGAAATTGCCCTGACCTGCCTTGGATCCTTTATCATGATCCTTTCATGTCCCTCTTTCCCACCAAGGACCAGGTCTTTGGTTCCTGCCCCTCAAGGCCTGTTCAGCTTTTCTTTTCCTGGCTCTCTTTAAAGACACTGCCTGTGATTCCAAGCCTTTCATACTTCTCCCTCACACATCCCTGCTCCATCTGGCACTTGCAACACCTTCCAATTTAGATTCATCTGGAAGGAATCCAGCAACAGCTTCAGAAATGCCGAAGCAGATGCTTTAAACAATGTCCCTGCCACCTTCTGCACTGCTGGGGAAGGAGGGAGCTGCCAGACCCTGCTGCCCTCCTCACCAGGGAGCATTCCCAGCTCTGCACTCGGGCTGGGGCTGGCACAGCTCCCCGGGGGCTCTGGGCACACCAACTGCTCCTGGGCACTTCCCATTTCCTCATTCCCAATCCGTGGCACATCCTCCCTCCCCGATGAACAAAATCCCGTCTGCTCTCCCACTCTCTGCTGCCACCATCCCCTCTCCACATCTCTCTTGTTTTCTCCTCCACCACACCCACAGCAGAAGGTCCAGGTGAGAGCCAGCAGGTGGGTGTCCCATGGTGACACAGCTCCTGGGGTGTCACAGGGACCCTGCCCCATCTCAGCATCCCTGAAGGGCAGGGCTGAGGCACTGGCTGCCCTCCAGTCCATCCTGGTGCCCTGGGGAGGATGAGGAGCTCAGGGCAGCCCCAGGATGGGGTCTCACCTGCCCTGGGGATGCTCAGCCCAAGCCTCAGCCCCTCCAATCCCCCTGGACCCCTGCCAGGGCGATGCTCAGTCCTGAGGAGCTCCTGGGCTCACACATCCTCAACCACCTCCGCAGCTGCTGGCACCGCACTCGTGCACAAACACCCAAGAATGTTTAATTATCAATGGCAGCACTCACAGAGATCCAAGAATATTTAATTATCAGAGGCATCAGTCACAGGCTGCAGCTCCACGCTCACCACTGCCTACTCAGCAGAGCCACCTCGATTTACTGAACTGCCTCTGTTCTGTCTCTGTTTTCTTTTCATCTCGCTGATTATTGCCCATCATTCCTGGGGAGCTCCATCAGTAATTCAAGCCAGACTCCCAGCCTGGCTCCTGGGCATAGCGAGGGTGTGCTGCAGCATTGATCTGCCTTCCTGTGTGCTGCAATAAATATCAATCCACTCCTCATCCTTCCCACTTTTAAATGCAAACCCACTGCCAGAGAGCCAACCCGAGCCTGCCACACTTCGAGTGCTGCTGATTCTTCAACTCCACATATTAAACAACTCCAACTTCCCTGCAGGTGAAACAGAGGCTGAAGTTCATCTGCAGCTGGTTCCAGGCTGCCCCTCAGATGCTGAGGAGGATGGAGTGCTCCACCTTCCCATGGAGCATCCTCAGGGGCAGCCCTGCTTCAGTTTGGTGCCAGCTGGGACACCCAGGCTTGGCAGGAGCCTGCCAGGCTGAGATTTCCCAGCTAATGAGGGCCCTGCAAGTGTCCCCACGTCCCTCTGGGATGGTCCTGCAAGATGGGCCCTCGTGGCTGGGGGGACTAAAGAGCATTTGCTCTCTCTAAAAGGACCACAAAGAAAGCTGGAGAGTGGAATGAGAGGGAAAATGAGCAGCAGCCAGAGGATGCAGGGAGATTCCCTTGCTCAGCCCTCCACACCCACGCCTGGTCCCCCTGCCAGGATGGATTCAGGAGCTGCAGCTCCCAGAGGGATCTGGAGCACCAGGAGGTCAAAGCCTCATCCCCTCCAGCATCCACCCCCAGCTGGTGACAAGCCCATCACAGCCACTGCAGCAATTCTCATTAAGCTCATCACCATTTACCCCACCTTTGAGTGGCCACAGGACCGTGGGGCAGCAGCTGTGCGAGCCAGCCCAGCCCAGGCGGCACCACTGGCACTGACCCCTTGTCCCCAGAAGGGCCCTGTGGCCGTGGCAAGTGGCCCTGGGCAGATGGCAGCCCCTCAGAGCTGGCAGGAGCCTGGGGGTGAGCCCCCCTTGCAGGACAGAGCCAAAGCTCCTGGCCGAGGACACACTGGGAATCGATTCTGCCTCCTGCTCCTCTTCCATTGCCACCTGTCCCAGCCAGGGACAGGAGCCTGATCAAACAGAGGGAAGTGTGGCACCTGGAAGGAGCCTGGCAGTGCCCAGAGGGGACAGGACCGAGGGCACAGGGCTTGGGAAGCCTCACCCCCCCCAGCAGCCCCAGGCACAGACCCTGATCCATCAATCCCATCAAACTCTGTCTGCAGGTAATGGTGCAACAACGAGCACGAGCCCTCGTGCACTGAAATGCTGAATTAAGCTTTGAGAAGAGGAAAATCACAATTGCAGTGGAGCCCAAGCCAAAGCTGCTGCAAAACCCCTCCTTCACAGGGGCTCTGCTGCAAAGTGCCTCACGTGTAATTAAATGATATGGATAATAAATGCCAGGAATCAAAGGGAAGGCAAAATAAAGGTTTGAAGGTAAAAGATGTTTTCAGATCTGATTTCAAAATGATGGTGCATAAATGGAAAAGCAAATTTAACAATATTACTGTACTCTATCATTAGGAGAAAATGAGAGTGATTTACTTATCACAAAACTGCACTTTTTAAACAAAACCACCACTTAAAACAAAACATATCTTTGATAGAAAGACCATCAAAGCTGGGTTATTCACAGCAAGCAGCCTGAGGGGAGGTTCCAGGCAGGCTGTCCTGTTCTCCAGGCTCTCCGTGTCCCAAGGGAGGGCAGGTGGCACAGGGACATTGGTAGAGGGAACACAAAGGGGAGAGAAGGGGGAGCTGCACTCTGACCCCAGAAAGGGCACCCAGGGCACATCTGAGCCACCAAAAACCCCCTTGGCCAAAGGGGTGAGACCTTCCCAGTGCAGAGCCAGGGGAAACCCAGCCCAGAACTCCCCAGAGTGTCCCAGGCTCAGCAAAACCCAGCCCAGAGCTCCCCA